>JANHZU010003274.1:360567-370802 GCA_032468055.1 Acrochordus granulatus
CTGTGGAGCCAAGGAATGTCCAGGTTAAAGCTAAGTTCTGACACTGTGCTGTTTTTTACATGTGTTGTTTAAAACCAGCCATTTTAGCTTATAATTTATTGTGCAATGTACAAACTCAATGAATTATGGGTTTGTATGGTATTAATTTGGTTCAAATGTCAAGAATTAGAGAAACAAGAAAAGAGTGGAGGTAACACACGATGAATGCAATTGCATGTATGTATTTGTGGAAAAGATTAATTTTGGAAATGCGTGTCCATAGTCCACTAGTAATTAGAGATGGGAGTTCTCCCTGATTTGGAAATAAGAGGCTATTGAATTGAGAGAGGCACTGTACAAATTGTTACATGCATCCTTGGTTAGTTTATTTATATTCCATTGATCCACTAGGAAAGCCCAAATTGGCATAAACATCTCGATCTGCCATTTTATTCCCATAATAACTCTGGGAGGTAGATTACAGAGAGAAACTGAATTAGTTTAACCTCTTAATCTCCATAGTTGGGCCCATGATCTCTTTTTACATCTCTTTTAGTGGTCCACAAAGAGCTCTTAAAATAAGAGAAAGCAAGGAGAAAATATAATTCAGAAATATTTGATCTATTAGTTTTACTTTCTCCTTTCTTTGATTATGAAATATACAGGAAACTTTCTGCTTGTGTGTAAATATCACAGAATCACAGAATATAATGGGATATAATATATCACAAAATACAATGGTATATGATATATCATATAATGTATTCCAGAATATAATATCCATACATTGGGAACTATTAAGCCTACATTTTCACCCTCATAGTACTCTATCACATACTCTCAGCCCATCACCATTTTCATGATCACCCACTTATTTTATTTATTTATTACATTTCTATGCTGCCAATTTCTGTAATAATATAATAAACTCACTTAGGTGGAGGGCCTAAACTATTGTCTCCAACCATTTTCCTGTGGCAGATTGAAGAACATTCTGCCTAAATGTTTTTGTCAGATTTCAGCATCCTCTTTGTGTTCCACTTTAACAACCATCACAACACAAGCAAAGCATCAGTAAATGGCGCCTTCCTATCTGTCAATTAGCAAAATTCAAAGACAGAGTGATGGGGAGATCAGGGGCCAAACTCACCCATTTACATCCCAAACACAGCAAGTGGGAAAGGGTAGAAGCCCATATCAATTATCATTATTAACCCACCCTGGCTTAATATTCTATTTTATCCTTAAAAAGGGGGAAAGGTTTTATTATCTTCTCTGTCCAGATGGGTTTGATGACAGTTAGCTCCCTTACCAGGTTTTGCAGGCTCAGGCATGGTTCAAACCACAGGATAGATAAACGCTGGGTCTCTTGGAGGTTAGGTTCTCCCTGGAGAACGCATTCAGGCTAGTCGCTTTAAAGACCCAGCAAAGGGGACATAGAAGGTGTCATCTGATCCCCCAGGGCCTGGTGCCAAATTCCAGAGCTGTGGCATAAACATCTTCAAATCCCCAGCTTGGCTTTACCAAAAAAGAGAGTGAGAGAGAGAGTGAAAGGGAGAAAAGAGTGAAAGAGAGAAGAGGGAGAGCTCTTAAGTAAGAAACAGGAATGGATTATTTTGAAAAAAGAGGGACAAACTTTGCAACAACCCCATTAAAATACATGTTATCAAAGAAGTTGGAATCATGATCCCATGAAGATAGTAATTCTTGTATTTGACTGATTTCAAAAATGGATATCCTGCCTTTATATAAGCTATAAGACAAAAAAGGGACTAGGAGGCACACTGTGAAATCAGTGGACCATATCATTCAATAACAAGAAAGATGCCACACCCTGAAAGAAATAAGCAGACCGGAAGACTTTATGATTGTAGAGATTGTGAAGGGGCTGTAGTCCTATCAAGGCAAAGCAGATATCTTAAAACTGGGAAATATTTCTGTTTTTTTACCACCTGAAAAAGTATGTGTGTGTGTGTGTGTAACCAAGCTAAAGATTCCTTTTATGCCTGAATGAAAGTGCAGGCAGATAGTTTATCATGACTTGATTAAAAGTTTGATAACTCTGTCAATGATCTGGTAAAATTGCTTCAGGGATTGGAACTGATCTATGAACCATGTATTAGATGGCTATACTTAAAGGTTATTGTAAAAAAGAGCTCTGATCTGCTCTTATATCATCCTCCTTTTCAGTCTAGTGATTCCTGATTCCTATTAACCTGTCCAAGCTAGGAAGGGAAGGATTGTCACTATAAATCAGTATACTATCATTCTACCTTGCTGAATATTTTCCAGCCCAGCCTCCCATTCATAGAATCAGATAATAGGGCTGGATCTTGTAGGTCCTCTAGTCCAACCTCTTGCCCAAAGCAGCAGTCCTTATATCATTCTGGACAAAATTATCCAATTTTTTTCTTGAAAACCTCCAGAAACAGAGCACCCACAATTCCAAGAAGCAAACTGCTGCATTGCTTAATAGTTCTTTTGTCAAGAAATTTCTCCTTATTTCTAGGTCATTATTCTTGTCAGATCTCCCTCTGACAAGCTTTCAGCCATTGCTTCTTATTTTGCCATAGCTTTCCTGTCACCATCTGCAGTGATCTTGGAGCCCAAGAAGATAAAATCTGTAACTGCTTCCATTTTTCCCCTTCTATTTGCCAGGAAGTGATGGGACCGGATGCCACAATCTTAAGTTTTTTTAATATTGAGTCTCAAGCTAGCTTATGAATTCTTCTCTTTCACCCTCATAAAGAAGTTTTTGTTCCTCTTCACTTTCTGCCATTAGAGTGGTATCGTCTGCATATCTGAGGTAGTTTATATTTGCCCCATCCTAGCATTTTGCATGATGTACTTTGCATGTAAGTTAAATAAGCAGGGTGACAGTATACAGCCTTGTCATACTCCTTTCCCAATCTTGAATCAATATATTGTTTCATATCTGGTTCGAAATGTTGTTTCTTGATCCGCATACAGGTTTCTCATGAGACAAGTAAGGTGACCTGGTCTCCCATCTCTTGAAGAATTTGCCACAGTTTGTTGTGATCCATATAATCAAAAGCTTTAGTCAATGAAGCAGAAGTAGATGTTTTTCTGAAACTCCCTTGCTTTCTCCATGATCCAGCAAATGTTGGCAATTTAATCTCTAATTCCTCTGCCTCTTCAAAACCCAGCTTGTACTTTTGATATAACTCAGTTCATATACTACTGAAGCCTAGCTTGTAGTATTTTGAACATAACCTTGCTAGCATGTGAAACGAGCTCAGCTATACAGTAGTTTGAACGTTTTTTGGCATTGCCCTTCTTTAGGATTGGAATGTAAACTGATCATTTTCAATCCCGTTGCCATGTTGAGTTTTCCAAATTTGCTGGCATATTGAGGACAGCACTCTAACAGGATAATCATTTAGGATTTTAAATAGTTCAGCTGGAATACTGCCATCTTTGTTAGCTTTGTTGTTAATAATATTTCCTAAGACCCACTTGACTTCACACTCCAGAATGTCTGGCTCTAGGTCAGTGACCACACCATTGTGGTTATCAGAGAATTTAGAACTTTCTTGCAAAGGTCTTCTGTGTATTCTTGCCACTTTTTCTTAATCTCTTCTGCTTCTGTTAAGTCCCTATGATTTTTGTCCTTTATCATGCTCCTTTTTGCATTCCCCTGATATCTCCAACTTTTTTGAAGACATCTCTAATCTTTCCTAGTCTATTGTTTTCCTCTATTTATTGCATTGTTCATTTAAGAAGACCTTCTTATCCCTCCTTGCTATTTTCTGGAAATCTGCATTCAGTTGGGTATATCTTTCCCTTTGTCCTTTGCCTTGCGCTTTCCTTCTTTCCTCAGCTATTTGTAAAGCCTCATCAGATAGCCACTCTGCTTTCTTGCATTTATTTTTCTTTGGGATAGTTTTAGTAGCTATCTCTTGTACAATGTTATGCACCTCTGTCCATAGTTATTCAGGCACTCTGTCTGCCAGATCTAATCCCTTAAATATATTCCTAATATCCACTGTATATTCATAAGTGATATCATTGAGGTCATACCTGTATGGCCGAGTGGTTTTCCCTACTTTCTTCATTTTAAGCCTAAATTTTGCAGAAATAATCTCATGATTTGAGCAACAGTCAGCTCCAGGTCTAGTTTTTACTGACTGTATAGAGCTTCTCCATCTTTGGTTGCAAAGTCTCCTATGATGAAAATGACATCTTTTTTTTTTTTGGTGTTAGTTCTAGAAGATGTTGTTGGCCTTCAAAGAATTGGTCAACTTCAGCTTCTTCGGCATCGGTAGTTGGGGCATAGACTTGGATTATTATGAATGATTTGCCTTGGATTCTAACCAAGTTCATTTTGTCATTTTTGAGATTGTACCCTAGTACTGTTGTTCTTCCTCTTTTATTAACTATGATGGCTATTCCATTGCTTCTACGGGTTTCTTATCTACAGTAGTAGATATAGTTGACATGTGAGTTAAATTCATCTATTCTTGTTAATTTTAGTTCATTGATTCCCAAGATGCTGATGTTCTATCTTGCCATCTCATGTTTGACAACATCTATCTTACCTTGATTCATAGATTTTACATTCCAGGTTCCTATGTAATACTGTTAATTACAGCATTGGGTTTTCCTTTTGCTTCCACAGCTGAGCATCCTTTAGCTTTGGCCCAGCCACTTCACTCTTTCTGGAACTACTTATAATTGCTCTCCTCTTTCCCCAGCAAATTGGACACCTTCTGACCTAAGAGGCTCATCTTCTGGCATCATATCTTTTAGCCTTTTGTTACTGTCCATGGGGTTTTTCTGGCAAGGATATTGGAATAAGTTGCCATTTCCTTCTCCAGTAGAGTCCCGTAGCACATTTTTCACCAGGTGTCCAGGAACTCCAACTTCTAGCATGGTACTTGTTGACCTAGGTGACAATCAAACCAGTATGGATTTCTGTAAATTACGTTTCATCATATTTTTTTATGAGAGGGAGACACTCTAGACACTGCTGCCATATCTAGCCCCCAAATCCTTGAGAGATTAATAGTGGGATTTCAAAGAATACTGTAGACAGCTCCTGATTCCCCAAGGTTCCATCTCTGATGTTGTTACTTACAGGGACAAGTCCAAGGGCTTTTTTCAAAGACCATGAAGCATTGCTCTCAATCATAGCACACAGCATGCCATGATTTTTTTAACAAGCCAAGCTGGGGAAAAAGGCATGCTGTATTTGCAGGAAAAACACTAGGATGAAAAAAATGCTAAATTACTTGATTTACAGATTGAAATTTTGGAGTTAATGTATGGTTCAGGGCATTGTATCTACCCTGAAAGCTGAGATAGGTAAACAATGTTTAAATCAGCCATATATGAATGTATTATATAAATACCACTTATACCTGCCAAAGCAGACATGCTGAGAAAAAATCTTAATTACAGTCAAAGCAAGGATTTAGCACTGTTTTAAATCAGGTAGAAGATGAAATATAAAACTTAAATAAAATAAATGGAGGTGAAAACTTAAATAAAATAAATTTTGGTGTGCCAAAATTTTCTACAGGGGTGGTGAGGCAGACCAGTTTACTCGTCAAGGCAGGACAGAGAAGGAAAAGGACAGGTCTGGCAAGATTTGCATCTTGCCAGATTTATCTCTTGCCTTTGAAAAATGGGATCCCAATTGCGAAATGCTCAAAAAAACGAGGCCTCTTTCTAGCCTTCTTGGAAGGTACGATGGATTCTAGAGTCTGTCTACTTAGGCATTAGTGCCACTACATGGCCATAGGAGGTAAGCATTCCTTTGGGAAGCCATAAATGAATTGAATCAAGACTCATCAGACATAAGTACACAGCAAGCTGTAAAGTTCCTTTAATAACTATTTGTTCATTTTATTTCTCTCTCCCTTTCTTTCAGAAGCTCCAGGTAGCTTACATGGAGTTTCATTATCCTATTTTTCTCCCAAACAAAGCCCTGTAAGGTAGGACTATGAGAAAGTGACTGGCTCAAAATAATCTAGAGAGCCTTTGTGGCTGAGGGTGGAGTGAAATCTGGTGTTCCCACTCCAAGTCCAGGAAGTTACCCACTACACCCTAGAGCAATGTTTCTCAACCTTGGGAGTTGGGGTCCACATATCTTAAAGTTGCTAAGCTTGAGAAACATTTCCCTAGAGGCTCTTAATATGTTAATCTGCTTTAACTGACCCTGTACATCAGGCAGTACATAATTGCTTCAATTTTGCATTTTGGAAAAAAGGAAAAACAAAAATCATGACAAGCTATCGCAATTATAGTATATCCAGATAAAGACCAGAGGTCAGCAGAGAGATATAAGAAATTCAAACTTTGCTCCCATCTAATGGTTGCCAGGTTTTTTTTTTCAACCTGAATATTAAGCTTCCTTTTCAATACAATCTGATCATAAATTTAGTGTTCAGGAAATGCTGCTGATTACATTTAAGAGCAGTGGAGCTGGTTCAGTTCTTATATCACACTAGCCATTTTTTTTAAATTGAGGAATGTCACGGTTGTCAGAATCAACCTAGGAAACTAAAAAGATTTATCAATCCCAGTAACTGGTATATTCATTTTTGAGTTAAACCCAAAAGTTATGTTAGTGTAATGTGTGGACCCAGCAAAATCCAAAAAGAACCATGTTAACTTAATGTTAAGCTTTCTTGATTGTTCTTAAATTTAACTTACTCTAACAGGGAGAGCCAGGATGGTGCAGTGGTTAAGACATTAGGCTAGAAATTGAGAGATTGTGAGTTCTATTCCCGCCTTTAGGCATGAAGCCAGCTAGATGACCTTGGGCCAGTCACTCTCTCAGTTGTGAAGAAAGCAATGGCAAAACTTCCAAAATCTTAAGATGGCAAAACTTCCAAAATCTTAAGAAACTTAAGGGACCTACCCAGGAAGGATAAGACTGAAAGATAAGACTCAAAAGCACAAAATCAAATAGCCTCATAGGGTGCCCAAACAGCAGTAATTGTAGATTTGACTTACTACATAGCAAGGTAACACACATTTACCCCACCCTCACAAGTCTGTGCTTATGTATTCAATGAAACAAAAGGAATGCATCTCATCCCCGTCACCAAAAGAGGACCCTTGCATTTTATTTCTGCATGAAATTGCATATGCAAAATCCATAAAGATAAAAATGCTAGTTTCAGTTTATATGTATTTAAGGCTATACATGCCACAGGGCCTGGTTACTTGTGGGACCTTCTGTTTCCCATAGTATTAGCCCATCTGATCTGATCTGGCAGGATTGGCACACTCCAGGTTCCTTCATTAAACAATACTGGGAGCCTAGAAGCACACTTTCTCTATAGCAATGTCAGCCCTTTGAGGTAGTTCAGACAGGAAACCAAAACCATGAATACTAACACTACATTTGTTGTAGAGTTACCATAACAGAATCTTAAAGTCTGAAAGTATTTCCCTCCTCCCTTTCCAGAGAACTAAGGAGGGTCCTTTCTTAGATGTTTTCTCCAACCTCACCCCGCCTTTGTACTCAGATTTCTCTTATTAGATATTGTCTAAGCTGCAGCTTTCTTCCATTCTCCCAAAGTTATTCTCACAGTCCATTATTAGCAGTACCTGTCTTCTGCAATGAAGTTCTCCCCAAAGATTTAAATGGTCCCCACTCTACTGGTATTTTGATGGACTGACTTTTCAATGAGGCCTTTGACAGGCATGATTGAACCCTCTTTTTCATCTTTTTCTTGGTTCCCATCTGAGGTTTTTTATATCTGACATCTCTGCTTTTTTAAAAATTCTGTGTTGTTTTCTCATTTTAATGCTTTTTAACAATTTGTAAACTGCACTGTGTCACTAGATTCAGGCGGCATACAAATTTATTATTATCAAATACAAATTTATATAGAAATGCATCCCTCTCAACGCTTGGAACTGAGTGTCCTAGGTACATGGTCACTTAAGTCCAAGTGCTCAATCTTGATAATCAACTTCAAGTTTCTCCCTTATGATGATGGCTTGATACCAGCTTTTGTGCTTGGTCTTGAGTGGAATGGGCACTGGGAGGGGGAAGGTCAAAAATAGCAAGATGGCAAATGCAATGCTGTGAACAAAGCTCTGTCCCCTTTTTATGAGTGTCACACTAGGGAGGTGTGATGGAGTTCTGAGAAACAGTGCAAAGAAATAAGCAGAAATGTGGGAGAGGAATCTAAATGAAAAGCAAATCCAATACCAGACTTCCCCAAGTAGTGCTTTCCTGATGAGTTGGGATGGCAACTTCCAGAATTCTCAGCCAGCATAGGATTCGTGGTCTAAATTCATTTGGTTGTGAAGAATTCTATATACTAAAAACAGAATTATTTTTCCAAGATTACCAAAAAGATAGAAGGAACAGGCTCAGGCAAGATTCTGGGATTTGCAGAAGTGGATTAAATAGAACAGGGAAGGCAGGGTAAAATGAATTGACTGAATGTACCATCCAAGAGGATTTGCAGGGAGGGATCAAGAAATGCAAGATGGAGGCCAGGTCCATGTGATCAAAATCCTGCCCCTTTCTAATGCACTATGATGTGTATAAATAAGAGGTGGGGTTTTGATTATATGATTCTTACCACCACTTAGATTTTGTTAATACTTCCCCTAGTATGACCATTCTTTCATGTTCTCCCTGACCTGGCTGAGATGATTTTATCTGAAGAAAGCTGCTTCAAAGTCCCGAGACCTTCACCCACCAGCACTCATCCTCTCAGTGTTAGAATAACTACAAAACAATTCAGTGATAACTAAATTCATTGTTGTAATATTTATTAGCAATTTGTAAAATATTTACAAGATATCTATTCAAAAATAATCAAGATTTTAACTAACATATCCATTCTACTGTATTAAATAAACATTTCAACTCTATATGTACACACTCAAATCCTAGGCCAGAGATTTGGGTCAATACTACCTTTTCCCATTACTTGAAGATCTATTATATTCCTTCCTCCTATAAGCTCCTTCTTGTTTATGCTGTCTGTTCATAGACCCAAGCCCTATGAGCCTCATCATGTTGTGTTTCCTCCAGTTACAAAAGGCCTGTCCACACAACTGGGGTTGCACAATGCAGTTAGCTGTAACTCAACAAACCACAGTGACTGTGTTACACAATCAGTTGTGGCTAAGCCAGCAAACTGTGGCTAAACAAAACATGACTTATCAAAATTTGTGAATCTGTCTTGGCTCCCAAAGGATGGGGGGGAAGGCTGGTGGAAAGTCTTCTCAATATGAATCAACTACTCTCTTCCCACCATGATGCTCAGGTGGCACTAACTCAGGCCATTTCCACATTCCCACTGTTTTCACTTCCAAGTCCTCAGAAGCAGTTTGTCGGTGTTTGCTTCTGAATAAGAAGTGAAAGTCATTGCCTTGATCTAAATTGCCGATCCTACAGCACTAATTTTCAACCTTGGCAAGTTTAAGGTTGCAAGTAAGGTCAATCTTTTCTTTGTACTGAAGTCCATCTTAAAGTTTTCAAGGTTAGAAAATACAACCCTCTAGCAACAAATATCTCCTTACTGTACCTCTGTTCCATGCAAAAAGGAAGAAAATATGAAGGGGGAAACTGGCAAGCCACAAGTTGTAGTTTCTTGCTGAAAGAAGACATTGAAAAAACTAAGAAGGAGCTATTATCAAAGTCAACATTCCCTTTATAGAGCTGGAACTCAGGAACCAGGAGGAAGATGATGAGAATTCCCTTGAGTGGGAAAAAAAGAGCTACAGATTCTCAAAAACAAACAAACAAAAACCCAATAGTGATTTCAAGTACAAAGTTCAAAGAATATTCAAATTTGTGACAATGCTGAACGAGGGGGACTTTGTCATGGGTTCTCAGACTTCCAGCTATCACAGCATCCTAGCAGTTACATGATTGCAATTTCCAAAGTTCTCTGCTGGCTTCCTATATGTAAAGTCAATAGGGAAGCTGGCAAGAAGTTGGAAGCTGGGGTCAGGTCACATGAGATTCTTGCTTAACAACCACTGGTCCTCACTTAACAATGGCAACTGCATTGCTTAGCAATAGCAGTTCCAGTCTTAATTGCTATTATAACCCGAGGACTACCTATACACCAGCAATGAACTGAATATTAATTATGTCAGCCCTTCAATATTGTCAACACAACAAAAATTTGAAAATCTGGAGTTGCTTTCAAACTGCTATAGAACAGGATAGGATCAAACTTGGTGTGAGGAAGGAAGAGAGCAAAGAAAGACCAAGTTCAAAAATGGGTTGGATTTGGGAAGTAGCTCAGACT
>JANHZU010003274.1:385894-397797 GCA_032468055.1 Acrochordus granulatus
TCAGAAGACTGTTGTAAACAGAAGGAAGGTTGTATCTGAGACCACCATTTCTGTTTAAAGAAGGTTTATCTTTTTTATCAAAGATTGCTTCTTTCACTCCTCGCTCAAACCATCCTTTCATGGTTTTTCCTATCCTTCCGCTGGCTGAGCCTGTCACTGGTGTTCTGTTGTTTGTTGGTTCTTTCAGACAATTTCACTCCCTTACCTACTTCAATGGAGGCTTCAGACTCCTAGGACATCATAGAGACAGAGAGGATCAGAACTGAATCCTCCATAAAGGAGGGGGCTTATGATGAAGAGGGGGGTGATGTGGAGAAGAAGGGAGGAGCCAGGGGTTAAGAGGGGGATCAGCTTGGAATCACTATGCATGTATAAGCACAGGATCCAACCTCTTGTGAGTTTCAATAAACCTTTAGATTAAAACTGAACTGTCTGAGCCTAACATTAAGTATTAAAATAAATGTGATAAAATAGAAAAAGGATCTAATAGTTATTGGATAGACAGCCATATAAACTTCAATCTTCAACATTATAATTATAATACATACAATAATATGTAGAAACATATTGCTTCATTTTCCCATTGGCTGAACCTCCGGGAGCTCTAATCAATCTCCTTGACTTTCAGCTACCAAAGTAATCTCCTTTGCCTATCCAAGACAGATAGTTTCAGGTTCCTCCTTGAATATTCCAATTCTGTAGTTTTGTAAAGTATTTGTTATACAGGTTGGACAAAGGCAGACAAGGCATTCTTGCCTTGTTTCCTTCCCTGTTCTGAGCCACTCTGTTTTTCAAAGGTTAATTCTTATAGTGATAAGAATTGCAAAGGATACTCTGGCATACCCATTGCCTTATTATTTTCCACATTCTGCACAATCTACCCAAGAACCTTGCTTTAATCAAGGAAACAAAAGTAATATTCCTTCCTAAATTAATTTGTTATCTCTCATTATCCAGCTATCTGATACCCTGTTCCTCTGAAACTTGCCTTCCCCAATCATCATCACAAACAACACAGAAACAAATCAAAAGCTGAAAAAGAATTCAGAGCAAAAACAGCCCCTCCTTTATCAAATGGTGGAATCAAATTTAGATAAGCACCCACATTTGCTCCCCTAATTATTGTAAAAAGATCAAGATGGAGTCGAAACAGCTGTGAAAGTAACATGGCTTATGGGAAGAGAGGTGTTCCATGAACACTGATAGGTTTCTTTAGTCCTTCCTCAAGAACTGAGCATTGCAATGAACTCTGAAAAGTCTTGATCTCAAGAACAACTTAAATGCTATTTTTGGTTATACTTTATCCCAGAGTATTCTACAGACTCTGAGTCCCAGATCACAGGAGAAATTAAAATCACTGCTTTGGGCTGTAGCCAAATTATTTTCTTTGATAATGTACTGTGCTTGTGATAATACTGACATACTGAGGAAGGCAATGTCGTCATGAAGTTGATAATGGTCCTTTACAGCAGCACGTTCTGTGAGATAAGGGGTGCAAAAATCTCACACAAAAATACATTAGATTTTTTGAGATGTAGGGAAGAGAATCTAGAGGGGACAGAGAATGGAATGAATTACAAAGAAAATGGTTGAAGAATGAGGTTGAGAAAAAGGAAGAGTAGCAGCTGGGAATTAAGGTTATAAAGGCCAAGTAGAAAAATGCCATGAGGAAACTGTGAGTCCTCAAGTCAAGGACTTTTTCCTAAGGGGAATGAGGCATGCAGGCAGACAGGCAGGTCTGTTGCCACATTGCCTTGGTAATACTGAAACTGTTAGGTTGTGTTCAAATTCAAATGGATTCCTGAATGTCACAGTTTCTGGCTCTGCAAAATATCCTGAATTGTAAGCTGAGCAGTTGGGGAGGGCTCACCTTATATAAGTTACAGGTAGTCTTCATCTTATGATCAGTCCCTTACTGGATATTCACATTTATGACAGCTGTGGAAAGGTTGCTTTATGGCCCATAAAGCATGCCTGGCTCTGGAAAACGTTGCACCCCTCCCCCTGCAGTGCATTTTGGGCACTTAGTAACTAGTTCGCATTTACGACCAGTTACAGTTATCTCATGGTCAGATAATTTGTGACCTTTTTGCCAATTTCCAGCAAAAAATGTCCATCTGGGAAAATGGATTTGCTTATCAACCACATGATTTGCTTAACAATTGCTGTGAAAACAATTGAAAATCAGGTCCTGTCATGTGAGTGCCTCGACTTACAACCACAATGCTTTATATCCCAATTTTGTTTGTTAGTTGATGACTATGTGTACAATAATACTAATCAAGGTTGAAACCAATCAACTGTACCCTATTACACAGCTAAAGCCTCTACATGTTTAATGGACCTGGCTTAGGTACGCAGCACAAAGCCCAAACAATCTGTTTTGAATCTTCTACTCTTCAGCTCCATTGCATGATAATGGTTCCTAGCACTGTAAGGGAAGGAAGTCTTCATTGTTCACTTCCTTCATGCCCAACAGAGGCTCATGCCCTTCTTGCTTGTCTTTCAGTCATACCAAAGCCCTGGATGCCATCATCCTCTTTGCTTCAGCATTCCTATTTGCTTTGATTGTCCCCTTTAAAGCCTTTTGCTGCCCAAATGTTATAAAGAAGTAGTGACTAGAACTGTCCTCTGTAATCCAAATGTGGATGTGTTAGAAAAGTACCCAATTGATCTTTTGATCCTCCAGTTTTTTATTATTAATTACCAGCATATAATTTGAAATTTTTTTCCTTTGTAAGCCAGGTACTATCAATATCAATAGTCCACACAAATCTAAACTCAATGTCCTGATCAATCACTACCCTCCAATTCAACCTCATCAATGTTGAGGTGCGGTGGCGCAGCGGATTAATGCTGCCAGTTATGTCGACCAGAAATGGCCGGCATGCTGGCAGGTCGATTCCCAATCTCCGCATAACGGGGTGAGCCCCCGTTACTAAGCCTCAGCTTCTGCCCACCCAGCAGTTCGAAAGCACGTAAAAACTGGTGAGTAGATAAATCGGGTACCACTTCGGTGGGAGCTGGCTGACTTCGGCGGGACGGACGAGCGAGTGGCGAGAGGCGAGGAGTTGAGTGGCGAATCGAAAGCGGCTCACCCTCCTGCCGGGGGTGGAGCAGGAACTGCAGAGATGCCTGGATGCAACATCACCAGCCAGCGGAGGGACGGGGTTAGTTTACACAATTGTATAAATATCTATGTAAGCCGCCAAGAGTCTTCGGAAATTGGCAGCATAGAAATGTGTGTAATAAATAAATAAATAATAAATAAATCAATGTATACCTCTAGTGATGTAGTTGTCCTGCTTTGCTCATTCACTTGACAAAAACACGGGATGAGCTCATACAGTCATGTTAGACTATGGCAAAGCATCAGGAAGAAACTTTTTTTAATGGGTTTTTATATTGTGATTTTTAATATAATCCGCGGGAATCATCTACGTGTGACTTGGGCAGCCATATAAATTTATTTAATAAAGAAATAAATTTGGAAGCATTTTTCCTAAGGTATTTTATTAAAAGGCATCAGTTTTCATGAGCTGCATAGGTTTTAATAAAAACTGTAAATTGGAAAAGGTGTTACCAGAACTCCTTTTGATAGATAGCATATTCATTTTAGGAGCTTTTAATTCCAAAATGACACATGATTTTAATTGAAAACAACCTACTTGGTACAATGCTAAATCAGAAATAGCACAAAGCCTGTGCAAAGCTAAGTGAAAATAACACAAAACTTCTAAAAAATATTGTGAATACCTATAACAGTTTTCTTTCTCTGAAGTGTTTAATAGTACAATTTGTAATTTAAACAAACATGATTTACACTATTGAGAATATAAAAATAATTTAATAAACACAGAGCGCAGTAGTCAGCACCAGGATTTGTAATTCTATGCATCCTTTCCCTAGGGTCTTAACCACTTGGCCACCATACCCTTTCAATGTAATCCTAGCTGTGCCATATATAAATGCCTAACCTTGGTTGTGCTATATGTAGCAAGCTAGGATGTTCACAGGATATGGTAAAAAAATCAAAATAAAGGTGCATATTAAAAAAAACAGGGGGGGTTGATTGTGACCTCCCCATCTTGACCTCTCCCCCCACACCTCTGGTACCAGCAAAACACAGTTTCTGCTACATAACTTTCTTTCTCCTCCCAGAATGATAGCTGGTCTTTCTAAAATCATGCTCATTTTCTTTACAATACTGATTCAGGTTAAAGAGCACATGGTTTTGGTTTTGAAACATGCTTTGGTTGGAGTTAAATGATTAGTGGCTTTTCATGTTGCATCAAGTCTATGGTCCAATGTGTGTGAATCCAGAAAACAGACTATGCTGAGAAAATGTATTCAGCATATACAACCAAACTCTCTTACATATTAATCTGGTATGCTGAATTAAAGTTTCAAAACTGGGAATCTTTTACTTGTATATTTGTATCCGGGCTTTCTGCCATAGAGCCCAAGATGGTACTTGCATCTCTCAGCATCACAACAGTCTTAGGTTATAACTGGAAACTGTCCAAGATGGCCAACAATTTGTCTCATTCATATTGGAATCTGAATCCAGATCTTGGCAAATTATTATGTCAGCTACATATTTTGGAAAAATATGACTGCTCGCATTCATTTTGAAGTATCTTTTCTTGTTTTTTATCATTTAAAACTTCAGTGGCTGGATTCATAGGTTACTCTGTACTGAACTGCTAAACAGGCAGTAATTGTCTTAAAAGATTGTGTAAACCAGGCTGTCCCCTGAAGTTTTTATGTGTATGGGAACACAGGAGGTGTTTTTTTTTCTAATGTAGGATAGGGATTGACTGTGTCAACACAGCCATTGAGAACATATGGACAATTAAAGTGATATTTCAGAACCTTCTCAGTTAGAAACAGAATGAGATAAATATCTGGATTTATGTTATTTGCCAAGCTTTAAAATGAAGAAGCAAAACAAGCTATTTTTGCATCTCAAGTATTCCACATGGAATACAAATATGTTGAGACCAAGGGTGGGAACACAATTTGACCCATCAGCCTAAATTCTCATAGCCAAAACATAACTGATTTGTGCAATGTATTATACCTATTCCTTAATCTGGTCTTAATTAAATTATTTTTAATTTAATTCTTGTGTTCTACTAGAAGATTTGTATTATTAAGGGAAGGACAAGAATAGAAGGCTAAAGTCCTGATTACAGATTTTGAATAGTCTATCAGTACCAGGAATGACCAGTGAAATTCTGTAACTGAAATTTTAGAAGTTGTTCAAATAGATTGTCATTTTAAATCTAAACTGAAAATTGATGACATGGATATAATTGTCCTGAAGAAAATCCCTGTTAAAATCTTGAGAAAGAATCTTGAGAAAGATGAAAACTTACACTTTCGTAACTGACATCCTGAAGAAAAGAAATATTCTATTTCTCTGGGATAAACTGGAAGGAAAAATATTCACCTCTCAAGAACAAAGTTTTAGAATGAATTCCATAGGAAAAGCTATTGATTTCTTCATTAAACATTAATTTTGGACTCAGTGCAGGAAATGGATACCGACAAGCAATCAGTGTGGACCAATCCCAAATACTGCATACAGAAAAACAGGAAGAAGCTGAGGGGGTAACTGCACAGAATTTCATTACATCATTCAAAGATGGAGAATAAATTCAAATGTAGCTACTTTATTGCTCAAGCATGGTTAGTCAAAACTTGACTCTTATACAGCAGCTCTCAGTGTCCTTGAAAGACAACAATAAATAACATAAAGATTATTTTAAAGACTGTGGTGGCAGCAAGGTCTTATTGTTGTTGTATGTTCACAAGATTTTGGTAGGCACGCACGTCTTCACAAAAGCTGATGTATGATGTTACAGTGTCAGTTAAGTTCATCTAAACTACCAAATGTACAAGCTGAGTTTCAAAGAGGCAGAGGAACTAGAGATCAAATTGCCAACATTTGCTGGATCATGGAAAAAGCAAGGGAATTCCAGAAAAACATCTACTTCTGCTTCTTTGACTATGCCAAATCCTTGATTGTGTAGACATCAGCTTGCCGACCAAGGTCCGCATAGTCAAAGCTATGGTTTTCCCAGTAGTAATGTCTGGCTGTCAGAATTGGGCCATAAGGAAGAATGAATATCAAAGAATTAATGCCTTCAAATTGTGGTGCTGGAGAAGACTCTTGAGAGTCCCTTGGACTGCAAGGAAATCAAACTAGTCAATCATACAGGAAATCAATGCTCATTGGAAGGACAGATACTGAAAGTGAAGCTCAAGTATTTTGCCCACATAATGCGAAGAGAGGATGATGCCATGATGCCAGGAAAAGACCATGATGCCAGGAAAGATTGAAGGGAAGAGGAAAAGGGGACAGTAGAGGATGAGATGGCTGGATAGCACAGTCAGTGTGATGGGCGTAGGCTTGGGAAGACTCCGGGAGGCAGTGCAGGACAGGGAGGTCTGGCATGCTGCAGTCCATGGGGTCGCGAAGAGTCAGACATGACTGTGCAACTGAACAACAACAACAGCAAATGTGGTTTGTTGGCCATGGGTTTTATTTATGGTTTGTATGAATGTAAACTGCCTTAAAAATTGAAGCATGCAAGAAGGATAGCGGGAAATGTATATCTAGCTGGTATTGCAAGAAGTTTAAGAAATAAATATTATTTTTAATAATACTCAATATTGAAGTGAATATTGTTTTGGCATAGTAACCAGTTTTGCATTCAGTGGCTTTGATTCCAGAATTTCAAATGCCAGGCTAGGAAACAGAGGCAAAAAATGTTAATCAGGTAAAAACTGTCTTTTTCAACAGAGCAAATCATTGCAACCATGTGCATGGGCTTGCAGGACAATAAGTCACTTCTACACATCATTGCTTCCTTTACTCAGTCAATATTCCACTGTATTATTGGCATCCTATTCTTCTTCTAAAACAATTTTTCCCAACGTCAACTCCCAGAATTCTCCAATAGTCATGCCAAAGTTGGGAGACACTGTTCTAAAATTATCAAATCACTGTTCTAAGATTATCTACAATATTCACCCAACCCTATAAAATTGGTTAGTCTTAGAGAGAGTGAAGCAGCGAGATTTGTGGGAAGACAAGATTTGAAGCCAGTCTATTGAACTTCTGTGCTATGCTGACAGTGATCCAAACTTCACATAGTTTCCTCCATTAAGTTCCTTTTTGCCCCTTCTCATATAAAAAGGAGAAAGCACTGTTCCCCCTTTGAAGCAAGGACAGGTATGTGTATTAATAATTATTACAATTAAATTATACATTTCTATTATTTTCTGGTTTCACAGCAGCCCTGTGAGATTGTCCTTCATGATTTCAAGCTCCTGTATCTCTAACTTCTAGAAATTATTACAGTAGTGATCAGAAATTCCTTCTTAGGGGTGACAGCACGTTATTTATTTATCCATTTATTAAATGTATATGCCACTGCACTCAAATACAACTCTTGGTGGCTCACAGTAAAAAAAGTTATTGTACTCTCTTCTCAAATTCTTTTGTCTTCTGCTTTCATGAACTGATTAGATCTTCTCTACTTGAGCTTTTTATTATCTCCCACATATGGCCTCCACTTAAAAAAAACCAATTGAACTGTATCTTCTCTTGGTTCTTGCAGGCAATTATTGCTCTGGACCTGGCTGCCTCTTAAAGGAATGTTACAATTTATGTCTGCTAGCAACAGTTTGATAAAACAAAAAATATTCCATTCTTTTTAAAATGATACTACAAACTCTTAATTGTTTAGCTCATAATAAGCCATGCACGACTGTAGTTAACAAAGAAACAAAAACAATTGACATTGCAATCGCTGGAGATGGAAAAGTCAGTGAGAAAGAACTAGAAAAAATAAGGCAATATAAAAACCTTCAAGGGAGATCAAGCAAATGTGGAAAAAAAAAAAGCCATGGTGATGGCAATACCACAGATCTGGAAAAGCACTTGGGCATAATAGTATTCAGTAGAATCTCATCAATTACAAAAAAGTTCCATTATTTGGAACAGTGCATATGTTACGATGATATATTTAAATACCCTAGATCCTTGGAAATGTCTCAGTGGTCAAAAGTGCCAAATCCAGTCAGCATTATCTGGTAGACTATGTAAATAACAACCTTTAACTCATTTTTAGATCTTATGCATTTTGTTTAAAAATTTAGAACTTATTTGCTCTCATTTTATCATTTGTTACTCTTACTCAGCAGCTAAAAAAAATATTAGCCATGGCTAAAAAAGCAAGATATAAATATTGAAAGTTAACATCAGTTGTGTCCATTTTATAAATAAGACATTAAAAATAATTGCTTGATAAACCAGACCCACATGGAAGGTTTGCATGTAACCAAACTGCATTGGGGAAAAAATAAGGTGGCACATTAAACACATTTGCAATTTCTCCCTGGTGTCATCATGTAGATTTTCCCATCATGTAGATACTGGAAAAGAAAAATATATGAAAGTTCCTATATGCTTATCACTGAAAACCAACCAGTCTGGTACCCTAACCAGACAAGAAACCATAATTTACTCTATCAAGCCTCTAGTTCTTAAGAAAGCAGAGCTTGTCATTTAGTGATTTCATAGGTTTGCCCATGTAGTTTTCATTGAAACAATATGGAAGTAGTTAGCCATGGCTTTCTTCCAAAATGTATTTGTAAATTTCCCACCACTAGCCCAGTGATCTCCCAAGCACTGACTGCCTTCCTTAGCATTTTTAAGATCAGCTGTGGTTGGCTGGGTGCTTATCTCTTTGTCCTTAAGTTTTCCAAGCCTTCCTCCCACCCCTTTCACAGCAGGAATTAAAGGATCCCTCACCCAGAGATTAGTAGAGCCTGTTAAAGGGACTCCCCCCCTTCCCACACATCAAGAGGGAATTCATGTGCATCATGATTTGTGAAGAAATCAGAAAGACTTTTGTCTCTTTAGGCACCTTTCCTCGCTATCTCTGCCTCCACCATTCAGATTGGGGGAGGGCTCTTTCCCAACCGGGGAAAAGATGGAGAGCCACCCGCCCCCGTGGAGAGCCCTCCCACCATTCTTATCTCTCCTGCAATATTTCCTCCCCACCTGACACCTAAAGAGCCACAGCTGCTTTCTACAAGTTTCACAGGCTTGCAGTTTAGGAGAAAGAGAGCCACAGTACAGTACTGTAAACACTGAAGTTTAAAGGCATGTCTAAGAAGGAAAAAAAAGTTGAATTGCTTGACCAGAGAGCATCAAGGAGCCCAGTTCTTGAGAACAGTACTGTCTTCTGTAACAATATAAAGCCCCATGTGGCAATTTTAGACCCTGGATTTAGTAGACTGAACCATTCCAACCGCCAGTAATTTCTCTTTCCTCCCTCCAGCACCTAGTTACATGTGTTTTAACTGCTTCTACTTGGTCTGGTTGCATCGGTTCATGTTTTAACCCCAACACGACTGCAAGAATAAATGAGAATTTGTTTTATTATTATTTGGCAATAAGCACTGGGATGTTGTAGAAAAGGATAGAATTTAAAAGAAAAATAATACATTGAGGATGTTTTGCTTTTCCTGTGATTTGACATGCCTCTTAAAATAAGATGAAAACACAGCTCACACTGGGGCTGTCAGCTGCTACTGCATCAGCTGACCATTTGCAAAAGGATCTCATCCAGGCTGTGGGATTCTGGTTTTACCCAGATGCATCACTGCCCACAGCTCACAAGAATCCTGTGATATTGCGGCCTTCTCTAGATGCTCTTGGGTAAACTGACCAATCTACACAAGGTAGTTGCGTAAATGCAGGAAAGGTTCATATAAAGTATGAAAGGACTAAATAATAGTAACATTTGGGGTATGTACAGTAGCATCGAGGCATGTTAAATTGAGAGCAACCAAGAACAGGGAACTCCATACCACAAAGCACACACTTTGCCTGTAGGAGGATGGCTGTCCTACCCCTGGCAACCCTTGAAGATTTTTGACCAGGAACCTAGTGATTTGTGGCCCTTACATATGGCAGCTTAGAAAACTGTCTGTGTTTTTCCAACTGTTTTTGGAAAGGTCAGCATTGGTGGTTTGAACCAATGAAGGACTGGATAAAAATTAAGTCTAGACAAGACTGAGATGCTGTTTGCTAGATGCTCATTTATCTCATCCTGATTTCATGTGGAAATCCTTTTTTGAGGCCAAAGGAAGGTTTTTTTGATGTACCTTTGCATACATTAAAGCTGTAATACATACCCTAAATCCTAAACTTACTATTATAAAAAATAGTAATTACTTATTATATAGTTGCTGGTTGCATAGGATGCAGTGCCTAAATAAATCTGATTAACTTGATGCCTTGCTCACCCAACATGCAATGACCCTGGCGAGCTTTCCCAGAATATCCAAAACCACAGAATGGCTCGTCCCAACTTTATCCTTGTTTTGGATAGAATATGAACAGAGTAAAGTTGGAGAAAAAATGACTTCAAAGAAATGATGCTACTAAACCAAGCTAACTTATTGATGGAATGGACCTATTACTGGCACTTATTCTATTTTTATATAATTCAGTAATAGATGGGGTATGTATATGAAAGATGTAACCCTACATTGCTAAATGGTTTTGCTCAAGACATGTTTAGTATTCAGCCAAATGATTCTATTCAGCCAAACATGTTTGGTATTCAGCCACAGAAAATCATGTTGTACCTGGGGGACAGTCGTAAACCTGTTGCTCAACAATGGCAATTGAAGAATCCAGTTTTGGTTAGAACAGCCATGATTTACCTACACCATTATACCATACACACCTTCCCAGTATTGTAACCATTTAAAAATCACTAGTAGAAAAATATAGTGATTGTAAAATGGTGGGCAAAATAAGGCAATGAAGGACTGTACTAGTTGCTTCTAAGACCTCTTCAAATTAATCATCCAGGTTTAGGAGCCTAGAAAGGCAATCTTATTTTAACAAATCTCCTCTGGATTTGTTATCCAACCATGCTTGATGTTCTTGTATGTTCATAGGTGATTTATTATTCTCCTATCTTGGCTTTTTGATGTTTTTATTTGTATTCATGTTCCATCATTTTGATTGTTACTGTGCTGTTTGGTAAGTAAAAAATAAGCAAGTAAATAAATCAAGCAGTACTTAAAACCTGTGTTGAAAATTTATCTTCCTAGTTATTTCTACTAGAATTTTAAGTTTTAAAAAAAGTATTTTAATATCATTTTTTTAGGAAAAATGCCAGGTATAAAATATTTTATATTTTCTTTGTTCAAATGTACATGGTTCATATAATCTCTCATAGCACAAGACTATGTTCTATTTCAAGAATTCCTGAGATGCAACTTCAACCCATATCCATCTGACATTATTTTATAACTGATTACAATTGCATTATTTTCAGATTGTTGACACCTATCAGGTCAGAGACTCCAGCTGGGTAAGAGGTATTAAATGACTGATCAGAAGTAATTTATGGTTTTATCTTGTTCTGTGAATACATGAATTGGTAGTAGATAATGAGTTACTGGGATTACAGAGCATGGTAAAGTCAACAAATTAATTAAAGGGACGAGAAATCATAGAACATAGAGTCTATCTTGAGTAAAAAAGTGATCTAGAAAATCAATTCAGATATAAATTGACAACTATAAACTGAACTTTTTTATAACTACCTCAAAAGCAGAAATAAATTCATCTGAAACAAAAGTACATTTCAAAATTGCAATTAGGCAACTAAATGATTCAGAAATATCAAATTGAAAAAAACTAGGTGTTCATCTTTTTTCTCACTGAACCATTTTTCAACTACAGCCTCATTTTGCATAAAATGGTTGGCTAGACCAAAATGGAATTGGTAGTTTGGGCTTCAAAGTATTATGAATTATTATTCAATAATTATCTCAGGAAATTGTGTGAAGGCCACCACATT
>JANHZU010003274.1:402506-415114 GCA_032468055.1 Acrochordus granulatus
TTTCTCAAGTCCGGAGTAATACAGTCTTCACAAACTATGAAAAAGGAAAAGGACTTCTGGATGTCCTTCACATCCTTTCCAAAAAAGCGCTCCAAAATTAAAGTCATTACATATCTTCATTAACTCTTTAATGAAGATATTAACCAAATATACTTCTTTAGAGATTACTGCTTAGCATCCTGATCTAGTGATAATATGCCATTATCGGACTTTCATCTGTTGAATCCCACTCTTTTCAGAGACTAGAGAGGGAAAAGAAAGATTCATCTTCCTCACTGAGGTTGGCAGCTGCAACTCAAGAGCTACAAATACTGTAGAAATATGCATCCTACAAATGAAGGATAGAAAAGGCCACCAATATTGGCAACCTAATAGTGTTTTTAAGAGGAATCTATAGCAATGATCTTGGGTGTTTAACAACATATTTATTTTTAACATTTTTTTAAAAATAATGACCAATGTAAATAATCAGAAATAAAAAATTTCATCAAAGTGACATTAAAGCAATTCCACATTCACTGTAATGTAACAAATAGTGAGCAAATAAAAATATTAGTACGAGTAAGAAGGACTTGTGAGGTGCGGTAGCGCAAGTGGTTAAGATGCTTGGCTTGTTGGCTGGAAGGTTGGCAGCCTGAGTTCAAGACCCGGTGGTGCTGTGCAGCAGGGTGAGCTCCTGTTATCTACCTCAGCTCCTGCCAACCTAGCAGTTTAAAAGCATGTAAAAAATGCAAGTAGATAAATCGGTACTGCCTATTTTGGCAGGAAAGGTAACAGTGTCCATGTGCCTTTGGCGTCGAGTCATGCTGGCCACATGACCACGGAAGCATCCTTGGACAAACACGGGCTCTTTGTCTTGGAAACAGAGATGAGCACCGCACCCTAGAGTCGGTCATGACTGGCATGGTAACCTTTAAAGGATACCTAAGAAGGATACCTAGTCTTAATCATTAGAAATGTTTGGACATAACACTCCAGGATTGATAAAGAAAGATTAGAATGAAGACTTCCCTGAATCATTCTCACAGTTCACGTTAGCTAACTGTGGACCCATTAAAGGTCATTTTTTCCACAGTGAATGAGACCCTTCAACAGGCATGGCTCACAAGAGGATGCTCTGATGAATTGTACTGTCATCACCAAGGCTGTTCTAGTCGAGCCAATCTGCTTCTTATGCTCATAATTTTTGAGAATACAGTTGACTACTCCAGAGGGACCACTGTGTGAGTTTGCTACAATGGCAGCAACAAATAGAGTTTTGCTGCATCTTAAAAACGAAGATAATTATTTCAGCCCAAGCTTTTGCAAATTTCATTTGATAAATAAGCTCAAAACCATGAAAATATGCACCACTGTAAATATGGTTAGCTTTTAGGATGCCACAAAAATTCATTTTCTTCTTCAGGACTTACACTGTTACTTCAGTGCAGCATTATAATACCACATATATCAATAAAGGCAGCTAGACCTTCTTAATGCAAACCACAAGTATCCAAATTTAATGAAGTCTTTTTCCCTCCCTCTTTTTCTTTCTTTTAAAAATCTCCAGAGAGCTTTCAGACCTCATTTTCATTTTCTGAGAAACATTTTCTTCTAAAAGTGTAAGATCAAACAATAAGATGAACTGACAAACAAAATTCAAGACAAAACAGGGAATCCTAAGCACGCAATTTTGTAAGAAAGAAAAACCAAGCATCACATAAAAAAATCACATCTATACAGGAGCATTATCCTTCTCTCCCTGCTCCATTCTTGAAGGATGCTTTTGACTCCTGTTTTCCAGTTTAGGTTGTGATAGGTGAGATGAAGAGCTTGAAGTTAAAAAGTAGCACAATTCAAGAAAGGAGCTGGAGGTTAAGTGTTCATCCTGGATCTAGAACAGTGATATGTTTATGAGAAGGGTTACTTAAATTAGGGATTTTCTGATTCCTAGTTCAGGCTTCTGATCATTATTTTCTACCAGCACGTTTTGCTTCCAATTGCCACCAATTTCCAAGTGGTTAGCCTCAAGATAATTCCTCCCCCACAGAGAAATCAAACATTTGTGATTTGTATACTCAACATTTTTTTTGACACTTCTTCCTTTTCCATGGATACAGACCCATCAACCCTCAGTAACGGATCATAAGCAAGTTAAAGGGTCCCACCAAGATGCCTAATAATGGATCCATTTACCTCCTTCTGGTACAGTTCAGACTGACGAACCAGGCAAAACTTGCATACAGCACCTGTTGAAGAGCAAAACATCATTAAAGCTTCTCCACCCACCCCGTTCTGCCATATGGGATGAATTTCTCAGGCCCATTCTGAAGGAAAGTACAACCAAGAAGAAAGATAACAAGCTACATTTTATTGGCAAAAATGAAGTGGATTAATTTTAGTTGGATCTAGAACCTGAATAATCTCTGCCTATAGATATGAGAAAGACTTCAGACAGTTCTATTACCTTAGAATGTTTGCGTGTGATTTGGCCTTCGGTGAAAGAGTCACTTTCTAATTGCTTGACTAATCTCAAGATACTCATTCTGCTGGCTTGTTACTGTTATGCACCTGCTTTCTGATGAACTGTACTCTAGTTTGCAACAATGTGAGATCACAAAGAGGACACCACTCCTGAGGACCTTGAAATATTCCCCCTTCTATAGAGTTCTGGAATTCTGTTTAAGCTCAAAGGAATTCAATAATTTGTTCCCAGGTTTTCTCTACATTAGGAGTGCAAAATATACAGCCCACCAGTTGCCCTTTTCATAGCCCCAGAACTACCCTCCCACAAATGGGTAAGCTTAAAAAAAACACTCTTTTGCACTGGTTTTGGATTTTGCAGCGTGTATGAGGTAGAAGAGTTTCCTTGAATCTTGCATATGCTTAAGGCACCCATTTTGTCTGGAAATGCATTCCCAAAATAAGTTCTAACTCCCCCCAGAACTGATGTTTTCATACTGCATCCTTTGACATGATATGTAAAGCTTGCTGTAGCCCTTCAACCAACGGAAGTTGCACATGTCTGTTTTACACTATATTCCAGAAATCAATCCTCTCCAAAAGAAGCCAGGAATCCTGGCTGAGTTTTGCTGCTTGCTAGCCCGATATGCATTCAAGAATGCCAGCACCTGAATGGTCACTGCTTTTTCTACAATGTATACTTTGAGCCCTCCTATAAATTTGAAAGATGGAGTATAAGAGACAGACTAGAAAATACTGGGGCAATAACAGAGGTCACAAACTGTGAAGTGTGTTGATCTATTGCAAGAGTTTTCCTGCTGGTAACAGAGGCGTAGCTTCTGTATTCTGTGGCAAGTTCCGGCAATAGGAACTTGCAACATGCATGGCTGGTTAGATGTAAGGGATGGGGGAAGGGAAAAAAAATAATGGGCTATGAGAAGACATGTGGGCAGAGGTAGGATCTCACCATGGTGGTTGAGCACAGCCCGGCAACCAATGCAGGTACTTCGTTTGGTTGCAAAAGCTGTGAGTCCTCCAACTTTGGCTGTCAACACTGTTTTGCAGCGTGTGTGTTCTCCCTCTGTAAGGGAAAGACATGAAGGATCAAACATCCAATGGTTTAGATATCTATGCTTATCAGGGAAAATATTGCTGATTTCACACGCTAAAACAGTCATATTCTTTCTGCTATAAAGAATGCTCAGTATCCAGGGCATCACCAGAAAAAACATTTGTTCATGAAATCTCACAGGTAGTCTCCTTCAAGTCAAGCTTGATGCCCTTGTCGTTTTCTTGGCAGAAATTTGGGATGCTTGTGATTTTCCAATCTAGTCTGAAACTTTCATATTTCTTTTGTAGTCTCCCATCCAAATACTAACTCAACCCAAACTGTTTAGCTTCCAAAGGTAGCCAATATTAGGGGGCTCCCAAAGGTCATTGAGTATAGCTCTGCTCATCTCATGGAGTATCTCAATAGCCTTCTTTCCTATGGTTCAACTGAAAACCAGGCAACCCAAGTGTTTTTCAACTGTTACTAAAAGCCCAGAGAGATTTGGGGGTCAGAATCCTTCAAAGGCATCTCACGCTCTTCTTTTGACTTCTGCATGAAACATAGAGTTTGGAGACTGCCTCTGAGAAAATTTTTTTGTGGAATCAAGAATACTCAGTTTCTTTTTCTTCACCCAAGAACTCAGGTCATTTTATCAAGTATATCAAAACAAAACAAAAAAACCCCTCCAAAATCAGGCACTCCTACTTTGCAGGCAAGAAGTAGCAGTTTTGCTCTACAAGGGTGCATACAGATTTTTCAGGACTAAGAGCAATAGAACCAGGATTGGTTAATATTCCAGACAAATTCATCTCAGATAAAAAGAGTTTGACTTCAGGGATTACGTTTTCCTAAAATTAGAGATTTCCCTCTCCTGCAAGGAATGGTCTGAAAGCCAATCCAAATTCAAATCCTGTTTTGCTTTTTGCTGAAAGCCAAAGGTCACGCTCACTCAGTAAAACATTCTGGGCTTTGCCCTCTCCCAAGATAGGCTCAAAGATACGCAGGAGCGGCTTGGCTAGTTGTTGCTCAAGATAGTACTGGGTGTCAATGGGCAAGTTGTTCTCCAGCACATAAATGGGATCCTGAAAAAGAAAATAAAGGAAAGGCATAAGCAGGAAGCATTCCTAGAATCTAAGACAGGAACAGGGTTAGATTGCCATGGAATATAAGAATAAAGCTACTTTTTCCCTTTACTTGAGGAGAATAAGTTTGATAGGCTACAGGACAGGTGCATGCATTCTGATAATAGTAGATATTGACAAGGTATTGATAATTACAACAGCAAATTGTAATTAAATGATTGTACAAGGCATTGGTAATTACAACAGCAAACCGTGATAGCCTCGTCCTCCACACTTATTCCTCATTGCCAATTATCATCCTTTTATACTTACTTCAGATTTCATGTACGCTGCAACACCCTTGGCTGCACTGATAATGACATAAGGAACTCGATCCCCCAAGTTGGGAGCACTGCCAGGATCCCGCCGACGCATTCTAAAGGGAAAAGTGATAGGACAACCAAACATATCAAAGTGAACGAGTGCATGGATGGAGGCTGACTGGCACTAAGTGAGAAGAAGATGCTGCAGATCAAGCTTGAGCAGAGTCAAGATGGACTGAGGAAGGGAGAAGGAGAATAAGCAGCTCTTCACAATTTGAGATTTCAGACACGAGAGATGGAAAGTCTGATACATGAACCAGCAGAAAAGTATGGCAAAGGCAATGGAACAAATTTCCTTGACCAGTGATATCTGGGAAAGAATTGAAAGGGACAGAAGGGATGGAGAATGGCACAGAAAATAAAGAGCAGAAAGTATAACTGGTATTAGATCTTCTCTATAAATGTGGCTGTCCAGGGCACTTTCACCTTCTAAACTTTTATTTACTGAGAGGCAGTGGAGCAACCAAATGAGCCTGGTTTACCTCCCAGGTGTCTCTGGATGGCAGATGAAATGGCTGCAGTCATGACAGGAAGCCCAGACTGAGAGGTGGGTGTCATAGAAGTTCCACTTGCAGCTGCACTTACCACGGCTATTTCTGCCTTTCCCCTCAGTCATGCCTGGTTGGTCACCCCACGCCCACACACCTTTTTCCGCTGCCGTGAGGACAGATAGGGTGGGTAACACTTAGGGCAGCAAGATTGTTGGGAGAGAGAGAGAGACGTGATGCAGCCCCAAACCTTCAACGCTGCATGACAGCTTTTCTATGAAATCCCAAGAGAGGGACCAGACTCAGTTGAAAGAGCATGTGCTTTGTGTATGCAAAAGGTACCAGGTTCAATCCTTGTTGTACTGCAGGGCTAGAAGTAAGTCCTTGGAAATTTGTTGCTAGGTAAAACAGATTAGGATAGACCTAGCAAACTGAATCAAGAGAATATTGTTTAACAGATTTAGTCTACCTGCTTCAGGTCTTAATACGGAATGTCTTAAAGTCAGAGAACTTTTATTGCATTCTTAAATAAGAAAGGGAATTAATGCATCCTCTCTTGCTTTCAGCTCACCTCTCAGCCAATTCCACATGAGCCTGGCGCCCTGCATACTCATCTGCTGTGCGTGTTAATTCCTTTGTGATTACCAGCTGTGAAATGTCAACTCTGTTGCACAAAAGATCCGAGATCACTTCCTTGGCATGGGCAACAGCCCCAGAAGGGTCCCTGAAAAGTACAATGTACATGAGATAGGAGTGTCTCTTGAGTAGGACATCAATTCTGAACTTTACAGACTATAGAAAAGCTGGAATGGGGATGGAAGACAAAAAAAATCTCAACTAAGAGAGGCAATGTGTCATTTTAGGATATAAATATCCTAATAAAGTCTACTGCTCAAAATGTTGTACTAAAATGGGGAAACCCCGCTTCAAATTGTTCCACTCAACTGTAAAATTCATTGCATGATTTGGGATCAGTTATGCTCTCTCAAGGGTGAGGTGGCCAAGCAGTTAAGACTTTGGGCTTGTTGGCCGGAAGTCGGCAGCCCAAGTTTGAGATCTGGGCATCGTGTAACGGAGTGAGCTCCTATTGCTTGCTCCAGCTCCTGCCAACCTAGCAGTTTGAAAGCATGTAAAAATGCAAATAGATTAATAGGTGCCATCTCAGTGGAAGTTAATAGTGTTCTGTGTGTCTCAGTGTATAGTCATGTCAGCCACATGACCATGGAAGCATCTATGGACAACGCTGGCTCTTCAGCTATGAAACGGAGATGAGCACCTAGAGTTGCACAAGACTGGCAGTGGAAATCTTTACCTTTTTTTTAATGCTCTCTCAGGGAGCTGTTGTGAGGGCAAAAAGGAGAAGAATGGAGGACAGAGTGAAATTTCCACTGCCCATCCCAAAGACATACCACACAGAAGTCAGAAATACAGCAATTAGAAATATAGCTCCAGCAGTCAGGAATATAATTCATGCTCACACTGTCCTTCTACAAACGCATTGCTGCAGTTCAGAGATACTTATCAGAGACAACAGTGATTGCCATTCAAAAAATAATTTCTGTTCAAATCTACAGACCTATCTATAAGCAGCTTCTGCAGACAGGTGTTGATGAGGTTTGCCACCAGGGGGCAGTTGTCTCGTCGGACAGTCTCAATGCCTTTGCAGTCCATCTTGTCATGCGTGTCACAGTTGGAGGAAAAGTACAGGCCAGCATAGCGCTTCTTATTAATCAGGAGATAGGGAAAATACACCTGGTAGAGAAAATACCATGGTTCTGTGCAGTTCTCAAAGCCAGATTCCATTCCAGAAGGTTTATTCAACTTTTATTCCTATTGGAATAGGATTTCAATGCTGAAGAAATATAGCAATACTTAGTATTGTTCTTAATGGAAAATTTTGAAGTGGGCAGATAAGATTTTCAGAAAACACATTTTACCGTTCAGCTATGTGTTTCAGGATTTCTAGTACCTTGAAGGTCACTAGCATGTTCTGAAAAATGAATTTAAAATTTTTAAAAAAGCAGTTGGACAGAGAGAAAAGCAGTGAGAATGAATGAATGAATGTATATTTATACACACATATATATGTATGAGGAAGCAATTGGTTTAGACCACCATTCATCTCCAAGATGGTGTACCCCCACTGGATATACCCCACTTAAGGTCCTTCTGGAAGGTGGCAAGGATAGGTGCAGACCTCACCCTTGGGGGCATGATGTTGCACAGGGCAGGAGCCACAATGGAAACGGTTCTTCTCCCTGATCCTACCAACCAAAATTCCTTGGCTGACAGAGCCCATAGTAGGTCTCTTCCCCCAGCCCTGGTGGGGCAGGTCATCCCTCCTGGGGTGAGATGTTTCCTTAGGTATCCTGACCCCATACCATGAAGGGCTTTAAAGATCAAGACCAACATCTTGAATTGCACCCAGAAGCAAACTGACAGCCAAAGCAACTCGTGGAACAGTGATTCTACATGGACCATTCTAGGGGCCCCTAGAACTGTCCACACAGCAGTATTCTGTACCAGCTGCAGTCTCCGAATAGCTTGACAATCTTGTATCATCTACTTGATCAAACCTATTTCAACACTCGTCAAACATACCTTTTCAAACTCCAATTTGATGGGTGGAATGAAATGGCTGGAGACCCAGGCTGCTGCTTCCCTGCCTATTTCCATGGCTTTAGCAACTGACTCCACACCCAGGCGGCACATCACTGAGTCTGTGTCCCCATATATAACCTTCAAGGAAAGAATATTAAAATAAACCTTCAGGAACTCTTTTTCTTCTTTATCTCAGAGCATCTTAGTCACAGTACAGACCTACTAGATTCCTTTGTCACAAGACATACCACACTACCACTTTTCCTTTTTTCCGTTCTGTCTCTCTTTCTTAGTCCACAATGATGGGAAGATGCAATTGCCTCCAACAATTCTTACCCCCTCTCCTATTCTTGAGGTAATTGGGAATATGACCACACTGTATCAGCCCTTTGAAGTAGACTAGCACAAATCATGAGTACTGACATTACTTTTATAAGGTTACAGTAAGAGAACATTGCAAATCTGAAAGCATTTCTCTCCTCTTTTACTTATGAGAAAACTAGGGAGGGTCCCTTCCCATGCCCCCATTATGGACTAAGATAATCTTTTACATAAAGAAAAGCCTGCAGCACTTCTTCCTGTCTTCCAGGGTCATTCCCACATTACCATTACATATCGTCAAAGAAATTTATAAAATGGTATGTGAGAACAAGATCCCAAAAAATGGCAGGGTAGGTTTTATGCTAACCAATATTGGAGTACATTATAGGCTTTTTTTCTCTAAGGCAAGCCCTAGGACCAGAAGTGGACTTCAGCTGAATTTCATATGACTTCTGCTTAAATTCAAATATTTCAAATTAATTCTTGCACAAGCAAGCATTCAGACTTCTGGCAAAAACTTAGTGATTTCTCCCCTACTGCTTGGGAGAAGGTGTTAAATTAAAAGAACACACTGGCTAACATACACTTTTAGTTCTGGCATTGCTTACCAGTGGTGTCTGCCCCTCCCACCATTAATGTGCACTACCTGACTGATCTGTTCCTCAACAGGAAAAAAATCTGCATGCTGCTATTCTACAGAAGGGTGTTGTTGCCTTTTCATCTTCTCTTTCTATCTGCTACTGAAATATAAGACTGCCCTTTCTCCTCCTCACCTTTGCATCAGCACTATATCCATTGGCAATAGTGTACTTGGATTCTACCAACTGCTTTGTTTTCTCAATCATTTGACGCCCAAATCCAGTCACACTCTGAAAAGAGGAATAAAGGAGGCAGGTATTATTTTTGTCTTTTGGGAGACAAACAAAAAAGCTTAGTTGCAGGAACTTTAAATTTCAGTGTTCCACATTCAATCAACAGTTTTCATCAGCCTCTGTTACCATCTATCAAAAATCACATCTGATGCTACCATCTTTGCCAAATACTGAGAATCTAGGGCTTCCATTTTGCTAGGGAAGGAAATCATTGCTGCTTGAAAAAAATATTTTCTACTTCTCTAGATTAAATTATGGTTTTTATAAAAATCATTTTTGCTAAACACTTAATCTGTAGTAAGCAATGCCAAGAAGCTCCCTGAAGGAATCAAGAAGTCCAGCAGAACTTTTTAGCAATATCTTCCAAGAAAGTGTTTATTACCTGTGCAGAATTTGTGCAAATAGAGAAATAATTAAGGCTTATTTCTAGCTTACAACTTTAATTAGAATGTATTTCAACTTCTCATGACTCCAGCACCTGGTTTATAATATATGCTTTCATTTTTTTCTTTTTAGTTAAAGAAGCAGGAGGAAGATTTTTTGCAAGGAGGGATAGTTTTTTACTCTGACCCAGTAAGCTGGCTCTTATCACTTCCTCTAATAGGAAAAATCTAATTGGTGAGTGGCAACAGAGCTGTTAAGATTATCTTGATCAAAAGAATCCCAATGCTTGCAAAGCACTTGATTTTACGAGAATTCAACCTGAATAAAAACTCAGCAGTCAGTAGAACTCTGAAAAATTATGCCATTGCTTCAAAAATTCCATGAATATTGAATATTTTGAATATTCTTCAAAACAGTGACATCTTTTTAGACTCATATGGAAGTCAGGAAAAGTCAGGCTTTCTGAAACAGCAGAGGTGCTGTGCTTGCATTTAGCACGAAGAACTTCCTCTAAATCATTTTCTAAGTGTGCTCCTCTCTACCAATCACAAAAACAGTTGGTTTTTAAAAACTGCTACAATTAAAAAGGCCTGTATTCTATAGAGGCAATGTTCAACAGTACTCAAAAGCCAGCGAATAAAAGAATTAAAACAATATTTAATTCTCTCATATGTTTCAAAAAATAGTGAACCCTGAGATTTGATCTCCAGATATCAAGATCTTCAAATATCTGCTTGCTATCTAATCAGACGTACAGAGCTATAGTTAGACTAATCAAGATGCAAAAGTGAACATTTTGTTTTTGAGCATAAACAACCCAATATCCTTGGGTTCCCACTTGCTTATCTTTGGTATCTTCACAGTATACAGAGAAAGCACATTCACCTGTCAGAGTTTCTGTGTAGTTGTCACAGTTAATTATCACCATGCAAATCTTCTCCAACATCACTTGCTCCAGATATTGCCCAACTACAGCTACCATTGTTCCTTTCTGGCTAGCCCTGCTGAGGTTGGCAGAAGTTGTATTTTAAATGTCTGGAAGGGTCCAAATTGGAAATAGCTATTTTAGATTATCTTGTCCTCTAGTAATTTGTCTTAAATTTGTTTTAAAGCTTCAACTCATCACCTGTAAACTACCGGTTCATTTTAAAATGTAAAAATGATATTTTAATAATGTAGCACAAGTTATTAGCAAACAAGATCAAAGAACAACAAGATACCAGAGGTTTTATCTGAAATCAGGTTTACTGACAACTAATCAAAAGTAATTTATTGAAACATGGATTTGCCCTGTGTAGATATACAACTGAGGTGTGGTGATTAAGACCTGGGCTACCAACCTAGCAGTTTGAAAGCATGCAAAATGCAAGTAGATAAATAGGTACCACCTAAATTGATGGGAAGGTAATGGCATTCCATGTGCTTAGGTGTATAGTCATGCTGGCCACATGACCACAGAAGCGTCTTTAGACAATGCTGGCTTTTCAGCTATGAAACAGAGATGAGCACCACCTGAAAGGAGAAACCTTTACCTTTTTCTTAGATCTACAACTGCCCTGATAAAAGACACATAATAATGACTTCCAGCATTCAGAATCACATCTTGAGGAATTCCCTTAATTTTGAGACAGATCAAGCTTACCTGTGAGATTTCAAGGCAAGGCAGTTTGCCTACTTGGGCCCCTGTGAATCCATAAACAGAATTGGCGCTGACCTTGAGAGCCAACTGCCGTCCATCTAGGACCTGTCGCTTAAATGGATCAGTCTCTTGCTTCAGTTCTAGCTTGGCCCTTAGTCAAAGAGGAAACAGAATGAAGTAAAACCACTAGTCCTTCTGTACTAGCTTCCCTTACCAGCTCCGTCTGTATTCAGAAATATCTATGAATGCAGACTCCTGCTAATGGCAGTGTGTTCATATAAAGTAGACTGTAATCCAAACCAATAAATGTCCATTCTAACTGAAGCAGCTATCGAGTGCTTTTGGTAATGCTCCCTCCTGACTTACAGTTCTGTTTCCTGACATTCTTTTAACTGGAGATAGTAAGACTGAACCAGGCTATTAATGTATTTTGTTCTGTTCAAGTATTCTATTTCTGTTCCTGTGTTCCACCTGCTAAGTTATGACCTGTATTCCCATATCTAGCTGCCTTAAACCTTGAAGATATTAATCCTTTTCACCTCTTACGAGCAGCCAGTAAGTTCTCCAAGATCTCAGGCAGAAGCCCTTTACGAACAGATGACTTCACAAAATGATCCCCCGTAGGGGTGCGAATGAACTGCTCTGAAGAAAGCCTAGTAAAACAGGAAACAATCTGTCAGATTATATACAATCCAGTAATCCAGACCACTAGTTAAGCATCACCATTTCAGCTTCAAATTACATCTTGCTTCAATAATATATCTCAGACATCTCCAATCCCTACACAAGTTCCCTACAAAGTTTTACCGACAGTAAAACTTTGTTGGACAAGATCTGGGATGTTACGGCTCTGAATTCTGATGAAACAAACTTATAAATTAGAAGGCTTACAACCAATCATCCACGTTTTGGAGAAATGATTGTGCCAAGCAACATCAAGTATTGAGGACTCCCTCTTGTCTCTCCAACCATAGGACTGAAATGTGATCACTGAATTCTTATCACTTATGATATCCTCCCATTCAATTCTCCAGATACCTGAGTAAGATACCAAGTTATTGAGTTAGCAAGATACCAAGCCTTCCTCACTCACCCATAGCGCTCAACTGCTCCCTGTTGTAAAAGAGTAGTATAGCACAGATTGTGAGCCATCATGATTGAAGGGTACAATGAAGAGAAATCCAAGGTTGCAATTGGTACATCATAATAGCTAAAAGAGAAATATTTTATTTATATACTCACACACATATATACAAAGAAACGGGGAAAATATCCATCCATCCATCCATCCATCCATCCATCCATCCATCCCCTCTTCCCTAATGGCATTCTCCAAAGATTTTGGGACTACAATTCCCAGAAATCT
>JANHZU010003274.1:483975-495539 GCA_032468055.1 Acrochordus granulatus
AAATGATGGAGAATAACTGTTCTCCAATTCATAATTAAAAGTATGTAATATCAGTTCTTTTATTTGTTTCTCTGCCATTGGAACATGATCATTTACAGAAAACAAAGGAAAGATAGAAAAATATATTCTGACCAAAAGGGAGCCATGTTCAGTTACAGGTAGTCCTTGACTTATGACCATAATGGAGCCTGGAATTTCTGTCTTATGACAGTTGTAAGTTGAGACAACCATGGTTTTCACTTTTTTTTGTGGCAGTCATAAAGCAAACACTATGGTTGTTTAGTGAATCTAGTGTCTGCAACGGATGTTTTTTCCCGGAAACTGAAAATAAATGCTGATTTCCAGCAAAAAACATAAATCATGAACACATGACTGCAGGACACTGGAAATGGCCATAAATGCAGGCCAGTTATCAAGTGCCAAAATATGATCATGTGGCTGCAGAAAGGAGGGCAGCCATCAGAACTTTGAATCTAGGTCATAAGTACATTTTGGGTGGTCCATCGTAACTTCAAATGATCACTAAGCGACCAGTCATAAATTGAGAACTATCTGTAGGGAATGAGGGTTTTTTTGTTATCAAAATAAAGACTGGTCAGCTTTGGATTAGTTTTTCTATGTAATTTTATTTACAAATACAAGTAACCTCATTATTATGTACTACTTGCATGTTCTCCAGAAAATTATTAGCCTTGACTGTCTCTTATTGTTGCAGAAAATAAGCAAGACAGATAAACTTCTTGGTTTTAATTTTGCAACTGAAAATGCAGTCAATATAGGTGTTAAATCCATAACTCATTACACATAAGTACTTATATATTGTTAGTTTGTGCCATTTAAGAGTGATTAATAGATAAGCATAATAGCATGGGAATGCAAATGTGAGAAAGAAAAAGAAAAACGCCAATTTTTCCTTCTTTTTTCTGTTCCTGTTAGGTATCCCAAGGGATGGTAGGACAATTGGCTGCTCGTCGAGCTGCTGGTGTGATTTTGGAGATGATAAAGGAAGGCAAAATTGCTGGTCGGGCTGTCTTGATTGCTGGCCAGCCAGGCACAGGAAAAACAGCTATTGCCATGGGTAGGGGCAAATTCTAGAAACCAGTAGAGAGTTGTTGATATTTTGTGATGCCAGGCCTACTTACATGAAGGTTCTTCACTCTGAGTCACTTTTCTTGAGTAATTCTGGATGCCTTCTCATCCTTATTATGTAGTAACCATGCTATTATTTCCTCTTCCAGGAATGGCCCAGGCATTGGGTCTTGACACTCCTTTCACAGCCATTGCTGGGAGTGAAATCTTCTCTTTGGAGATGAGCAAAACTGAGGCGCTAACTCAGGCCTTTCGCCGTTCCATTGGTGTCCGCATCAAGTAAGAAGCTGCCATGAGTTCTCACTCTCTGAGGACAGATTGGGGTTTAGGGTTCCAACAGGAAGGACATTTCTGAGGTCCAAAAATCGAAGACCAGAATGTTAATAACATGAGGAGATCTAAAGCTTCTTATTGTTTACAACTATAAAATGCTTGTTCGCTGATTTTAGCTTGTTAGTTGCAATATTTTCTGTGTTGCTTTCAGTGATGTTTTGGCACTTACTATGATACAGTAAAAATAGATCTGTAGCTTTAGCTTCTTAAATGGGAAGTAGAAACAAATGAAAAGAGAAGATTTCTTAATTGACTTTGAAATTATATTTCCCTCTTCTGAAGAAGAAGCCTCTCTAGTGAGAGATGCTGCAGCATGCTCTCTTTCTTCTGTGACAATTTTTATGCTTTTGTACAGGGAAGAAACAGAAATAATTGAAGGTGAAGTTGTAGAGATTCAAATAGATCGTCCAGCAACTGGCACTGTGAGTTGATGCTGGAGCCTAATATGGGAAAAATGGAGTTGCAGTCTCCATTTACTCAATAATGGTGGTACTGTCTATAACAAGCTCTTTGTCAAGGTCATGATCTCTAGAGGATATTGATTGCTTCCTTCTTATTGCAGGGTGCCAAAGTGGGGAAGTTGACCTTGAAAACAACAGAGATGGAGACTATCTATGATTTGGGCACAAAGATGATAGAGTCACTGACAAAGGAGAAAGTGCAAGCTGGGTGAGCTCATGGACAAATAAGAGGGAATGAGTTGCAAGAGAAGCAGCAGACACAGATGTAAAGCAAGAGCTTGTATTGGAGATGGTGGCAAAGACTTGAATTTTTGATTTTTCTGACCTCTGTGAGTGACTTCCTTAAAATCACTCGGTAAATTCTATGGTCATGTATAGACTTGAATATTGATTTTTCTGTTCCAGTGCTCTTAACTCTTCTACTGCACTGATTCTCCAGCAGATATTGGGATGACTTGTTAGGATCCCAATATCATCTGTCACTGTGGTATAACTGGAGATCATGGAATGAGAAATGTGTATAGGGTGAAACAAAAAGGATAGCAGATAGGAACAGAAAGTTCATCCTTGTAAAGTATCTTTTCATTCTTCTTTCAGTTTTGAGTAGAAAAGAAAAATTAACTGCTGCTTCTGATGTCATAGGGGGCATTGAATTTTCTCATGAGATGTCTTACACCCAATATTGAATGGCAAGTCTAATCCAAATATTAACCTCCGTCTGTTTCCACAGGGATGTCATTACCATAGACAAAGCCACAGGAAAGATTACCAAGCTAGGACGTTCCTTCACACGAGCACGGGATTATGACGCAATGGGCTCTCAGGTATTGCTGTAGGGCAGTAGATAAATTTGTGGGAGGCTAGAAAGAGACTGCAATGTTCAGTTGTGGGGAGAAGGGAGGTAGGGATTGTTGTCTGAGATGTACAGCCTTTATAGACACTATGGATTATTGTCAAGATATGGAGAATCTGCTTTGGAAGCAGAAGGTTTCCAATTTAGGCCCTGATAAAGGACCCTAGGAAACAGAAAAGACCTCCATCATAGTTCTGGGAGAATAGATAAAGTTGGGCTTAGCCAAATACTGTAATGGTTTAGTATGTGCCCATTTTTCAGATATTTTTTGTCTGAAGTCAGACTGGGCTGGAAAGTAATATATTAGGGAGGATTCAAGTTTAATTATATCTGTCCATTTTAGACAAAGTTTGTGCAGTGTCCCGATGGAGAACTGCAGAAGCGCAAAGAAGTCGTGCATACAGTCTCACTACATGAAATTGATGTCATCAATAGCCGCACCCAAGGATTTCTGGCACTTTTTTCTGGTAGGAGGATGGAATAGGATAAAATGAAACTACATCAACATTCTAGATGTAGTATTTTTAGTCAAGGAAGGGATCCTAATTATATTGAATTCAAGATGCAAAGATACCATAGGATACCATATATAATCTATAGGTTCCGTAGATTGTATTTTGGGTAACTTTAAGTTTGTAAAATTTATGGAACATATATTTTTATTATTAATAAAAATGTAAAGTTATGTTTTTGGCATCTTATGTGCAGAAATTAGGATTCTGAGACTTATATAACAGTAATTAACAGTATGTGTCAGATAAATCCAGATGAAAAGATCTTTTACTGTGAATTTTAATAAATGCTGAAATTATGTCTGACTGTAGTGATATCTGGATCATGTAAACAGTGGTTATGACGTTCATCATTTATTCCTTTAATTTATTTACCCAAATGTATTTGAGTAGTTTTTTCTGAAATAATAATAATTGAACTCTTTTTAACTGAGAAAATATCTACCAAGCCATAAAACAGAACATTGGGGGAGTGGCACTAATTTTGTGTATTTTTTAAATCTTACACTGTTAATAAATTTTAATAAGAAAAAAAATAAGGTAACAAAGGATAAATGGTACTTATAATTAAATTAGCATAAGGAAAAAATTGTATCTTCTCATTTTGGAATTAAGACTGGGTTTTTTTTTAAGTTATTCTAAGTACATATAGAGATATCAAATATATGGTGACATTGTCTCATATTTCCTCGCATTTCTGATCCTGTGTCCGTTTTCAGGTGACACAGGAGAAATAAAGTCAGAAGTACGGGAACAGATCAATGCCAAGGTAGCAGAGTGGCGAGAAGAAGGCAAAGCCGAGGTGATCCCTGGGGTGAGTTAGATGTTTTAGAGTGGGAATTAAATATCCAAGCTCTTTCCCTTTTTTTGTACAGGTAGTACTTCTTACTGACGATTCATTCAGTGTCCAAATTTACCATGGTAAAATTGTGGCCAATTACAACCTTTGTAGTATCCTTCAGTCATGTGATTGCCATTATAGACAATATGCTTTGTCCTGTGCCTGATCCTTGTTTTTTACTTTTTCTCCTTCTTACAGAACAGAGAGATTGAAGAAGGGAATTCAATAGAGTAAGATGTTAGCTCTTCTACACATTGAAAGCAATGCAATTGCCAAACAGCTTACTCTCTGGAAATCCCTTCCTTTCCAATGCTCTGCAAGTGGGGAAAGCAAGTAATTTTCTATAGGCAATCTTTCCTTTGTCCGCTCCTATCTTGCTCTGGTGTAATTGTGTTGTTTTCCATGTATACAAGATAGTAAACAGGAGCATTCCAAAGGGCAGGGAAGTGGTTAGGAAGTAAACAAAAGTCAAAGGTGCAAAATTGAATAGCTTTGTCTTTTTCCAGCTGGAAAGCTAATCATGGTCATATGATTTCCCTCTTAGCAACTGCTTTACTTAGCAGCGGTGTTGCCAGTCCCACTTAGGGTCATTAAGCGAGGACTACTTGTACTTTATTTCTGGCTCGAAAGTTCTGGAGGTGTAAACTTTCTCCCATGTAATATTTCATATCTCCCTGTTCTATAGGTTCTCTTCATTGATGAAGTCCACATGCTGGATATTGAGTGTTTCTCCTTTCTTAATCGGGCCCTGGAAAGTGATATGGCACCTGTCCTCATCATGGCTACCAATCGTGGTATCACCAGGTTGGTATCAGTCAATTCAATGAGCGGCTGAAAGTTTTCATTATAGTGAAATACATTAAAGTCTGCTTCAAAGGACCCAAATTCTCTGAGCTGTGATCTAGGCAGCAGTTCTTATTCTTTTTTACTCTGCATATTGATTGTACAGTATCTCTCAGGGATTGAGTAATATGCTCAGTAGGACTCTGAAATGAATGTAATGCCTCTATGGATCATTAATTCTTTGTAATGAGATTAAAACTGAGCTATAATGAAGTTTCCCTCTGTGCAGTGAAGGAAGTCAGCAAGATACTGGTAGACAGGGATACAGTGAACGAAATATTATATATGATCACAGTGCATTGCCAAGTGGAGAGCTGTTATTAAGCACAGTATTAGAGATGCTGGATATTTTTAGTGAAGTCAGGTAAGACTGCAAAGAAACTGTTATTCTCAAGTAGGGACTTTTAAGAGGATTATATGAAGCAAGGGTGGATGTGAAAACAAAATACTGTAGGGTCACCTATATTCATTAAGGGTGCAGAAGGGAAAAGCTGTTATTCAAAGATTATCCATTGGCAATAAATCTTCATGCTGTTCTTTCTAATAGCTTGTTAATCCTGTGGATCCCCTTCATTCTTTCCCTTTCATTGCAGGATTCGTGGTACCAACTATCAAAGCCCCCATGGCATTCCTATTGATCTGCTGGATCGCATGCTGATCATTTCAACCTCTCCATATAGTGACAAGGAGACCAAGCAAATACTGAAAATCCGGTGAGAAGTACATGGCAGTAGCTTTTACTGAAACAATGCTTCTACATTAACATTGTCTACATTAATTATCTCCTTCTCAACTATGAACCTTATAATGATTTACTTTTGAACTGAGAGGAGGCATTCCGTATGCTGAATATTATCAGATGTCTCCTACAGGTGTGAGGAGGAAGATGTTGAGATGAATGAAGATGCCTACACAGTACTAACACGCATTGGTTTGGAGACTTCCCTGCGATATGCCATCCAACTCATCACAGCAGCCAACTTGGTGTGTCGCAAAAGAAAGGTGAGCGGACCCTGATATGTCTTTTTAATGTCTTCTGGAAGGAGAGTTATGACAATGGATAATGCTATTCCTCAGGACTGTTATATGGCCAAGAATGTTCTACTGCTCTTCTCAACCTCATCTATAGTATAAAATTATGTTGAAATTGTTTATGGACAACTTTAAAAATTCCCCAGTACATTGATAGGATTAAAAGTTAATTAATAGGAAAGAATTGAGAGACATAAAACAGGGACCATTTGAAAATTTGGACTTAATTATAATTTTGAGGTCTTGGTAGATTTAATTATACTGATACCAGAAAACCTATTCAGTGACCCTTGTTCCTTTTATCCAACGACTCAGGCACGTAGAAAGAAATGCATGTTCACAATTTTAATTGCTTACTTCTTGAATTAAAATCTCCACTTGTTCAGACCTTTTTTCATTCCTACCAAACTGAAAATCTTATCAGAATAGGCCAGGTTTGAATTCCAAAAAATCAGTGTGGAGAATATACCATTTATGGTGTCTTCTTGATTGCAATGGCTCCTGAAGTCTAGAGTTTTCATACATTTTTGTATCTTCCAATAAGGTTTGACATACCCATCCTAGATGGTCATTCCCATCTTAGTAGTTTCTAACACATCCCAGGACTATGGGGTGTTTTTGCTTCATCCACTTCATATGGGAACAATGTTGTTTTGGGAATCATTGTTTATTATATGTCTTCTTCAAAGTCATCATTGTCCATATGCTAGGGAAGCTAAAATTTCTGACAGATAACCTTTCTTGACCTGCTTTGTGCAAGTCTCAGATTTTCCTTACTCTACCCAAATAATTGACATAAAACTATACATCATTAACGCATGATGATGGTCCCATAGTCTCATAATATGGTTATTATATGGTTAAATTGGAGTTATGGTTAATGGAGAGCACTGTCATAAGCAAAATAGTCTTGCTACTTTTGTGGTGGAGTTACTGTGGGGTCCTTTTCATGGAAGCTGTCCATGTACCAGGAATGCCAGCTGTCTTCCCTTTCCCATACTCAGGGCACAGAAGTTCAAGTTGATGACATCAAGCGTGTATACTCCCTGTTCCTGGATGAATCACGCTCCACTCAATACATGAAAGAATATCAAGATGCCTTTATGTTTAATGAACTCAGTGAGTAAAAGTATAAGTGAGGAATAATTAGAGCTCTCTCAGATTCAAGATCACCTGTAGCCAACCATTTTTCTGAATGGAAAGTGGCCATGTATTGTATTAACCCATTCATTCTATTGAGATTACGACTTAACCAGCAAGCACACACATCTTAACTGCAAACTATTGAGCTCTCTACTTAAGCCAGGCCACCAAAGATGACTTTCACTCCAGATCCAAATTTGCTATTCTTTTAGAGTCATGTGAATGAATATGAACCAAAGTTTCTGATGGTGAAAGCTCACCATATTATGATTTGCCAAGTACGAAAGCTGCTAAACAGCACATGAAATGGGAATATAAAATAAGACAATCCAGGCTGAGGCTGTCAAGTATAGGCACATGGTCTTTTGATGCTAGTGCTCTTTACTTGGTTGGTTGTCCCAGCTGGATTAGGCTTATTAATATGGTTTTGTAAAAAGAGCTCCATGATCACCTGGGAACCTGAGAAATTTCATGGAATTGAAATTTTAAGAACAGGTCCTCTTATGATTATTTGTTGAGGGTGATCCCCCCCTCAAAAAATCATCTTAGTAATGTTTCTCCATCTTAAAATTTTGTTGTTTTTATTTTTCAGAGGGAGAGACGATGGATACATCATGATGGGGTTTGAATATCCAGATGAAACTAAGTGTGAATGGGCATTCCTTTATTGTTAGTAGTTATTTTATATAAATAAAGCTTTTAGTGAATTTCTGCTGTGTTTAAATTGGAAAGGCAGTGAAAATCAACATTTTTGGTATTTCAGCAATTCTGTATGTCTCAACTGTGCTGTAAGGAAAGCCCAATACAGTATTGCTCACTACTCTGTAAATATGGTTCTTTCTTCAAACAGAATTAAGTCTGTTACATTCTGCAAGCTTCACTTCTTTGATAAACAACATTTGGTAAAAGGATTATGATGCACAGTGGTGCAAGTGGTTAAGATGCTGGGTTTGTTGGCTGGAAGGTCAGCAGCTTGAGTTTGAGACCCAAGAGCCATCGTAAAACGGAGTGAACTCCTGTTGTCTGCCTAGCTCCTGCCAACTAGCAGTTCAAGAGCATGCAAAACTGCAAATAGAAAAATAGATACCTTTGAGGGGGAAGGTAACAGCATCCGTGCACTTTGGCCAGCTACATGACCATGGAACATCTTCACACAAAATGCTGGCTCTTTGGCTAGGAAACAAATGAGCACTGACCCCTGGAGTTGGCCATGACTGCAGGGGATACCTTTTTTTAAAAAGGATTATATTAATCAACCAAGAGCCGGTTCTGTTAGCTGACATTACCATTTTCTCTTCCTTCGCCCCCGCAATATTTAATATACCCCTTTTTGTTGAATGGAGGATTTTATAGGAAAAAAAAAAGCAGTTTGACTTTCAAAACTTTATTTCTGGAAAAGAGTCATTCTGGAAATGTCTCTGCCCCTTTTAGAGTTTCAGCCCAATTACAAAATTTGACCAGCAGGTAGAACTTATTTGTTCTATATATGTGCCTTCTTTGGCAAAGGCAGAACAAAACAACCCTGTCCAATATTATGCTGCTGGTTTGATGTCAACCTTCAGAAAACTGCCGATAAAGTGATTCCAATTCAGAATCTGTAAACTGAGGTACAAAATTAATCTTGAGGATTTCAGAGAAACCCTCCTCCAGGGATGGCTCCACAAACTTACTCCTGTCAAAAAGAAAGATGATCATTAAGTAGAATTCCCAGGGTGAAGGAATGTCTGCAAAGTTTAGTTTGGCCATCTACTTATTAGATGTTGGATTTTTGCAAGGGTGGAAAGGACCTGAAGAAGCTGCCTAAGGAAACTAAAAAGTATCTAAATGTAGAGATACTAGATAGCCTGTGACCCATTAGATCATCCTTCTTTCCACATATAATATAGGCTTGCACCATTTCTTCTCCCCTCATAACCCACAGAGCCCAGGTGAAGTCATCCTGGCTGACCTGCAGAGCTGCTTATCATTTTGTTGGGGGAGGCCAAAAAAAAGAAGCTGCGGATTGCAAGTAACACTGCATGCACTCTCCATTCTAGCATATCATTTTCCCTGTTCTAGCATTCTTTCACTGAGGGTTTACCCATTGATTTCTGGCACCCACCAGCTAGCAACCCCCAGCCAACCCTACCTTGCCAACAGGCATTCAAATTGCTCCCTTATTCTTCCCTCAGTGGCCACCACAGTTAAGAGATTTCAAATTTCAGCTGCAGAGGGAGGCAGGAAAGAGGGCAGGAATATGCCCCTCCAATCTGTACCACACAGCCTACTGGTTTCTGGGACATGTAGTTGGAAGGCATGGTGGCACTGAAGCTGCCACAACTTCCCCAAATTTCATTCCCTTGACATGGATCCTAGTACTCTGTACTGCCCATTTGAGTTATCTTAGTTCAATAATTTCATGTTTCCATGTGTTCTAATTTGTCCAATTGAAGGTTACAAACAGGTAAGAGTTTCAGTAGTATATAGATAATAAGAAAAATGGGAAATGTTGTTCCCATAACTACTGATTGCATCTGGTAGAAAAGCTTGTTTGTAACTTGAGAATTGTTAACGACTGTAGTTTTTTAAATTAGGTTTTTGGAAATAAGTATTACAGTAGTACAGATACATAATTCTGCTAAATTTCCAACAAAAGTAGCTTAGCAATTTTAGGAAGAATTGTTGCCCAAAAAGGAATAGTTTTTCTTTCTTTAAGATTTTCAGAAACTTACTTATAGGTATTCAAGACAATGCTGTTGACAGGCACATGCCCTTTCTCTGTCATTTCTCGGAACTAAAAAGAAAAAAAATAGAGCATTCCAATGAGCAGAACATAAGAGATGGGGGAAATAAATTGGATGACACTTAAGTTTAGGACAGATATAAGATATTTATTTATTTAATTTGTTGCTCAGCTCTCTACTAAGCAACTCTGGGTGGCTTGCAGTACAATATGAGGTAGTCCTCAGCTTACAATATATTTCCAATATTTCCATTGCTGAACAATATGCTTGTGAAACTTGATTTATATTGCTTAATGACAGCAATCTCTGATACTCCAGTTGCCAGTTACCAAATCCCATGGTTGTTAGGCAAGACAACTTTCTGCCAGCTTCCCACAACCAAGTAAGTGGGAAAGCTGGCAAGAAGTTGCATATCCTAGATAGCTCACAAGAAGGCAAGCAGGTATGTGATTGTTGTCAGGTAAGGGAGGTGGCATTGTGAGGGAACATGTTAAGGCTTGGCAAGGAAGCAAGGGGATGTGCAAGGAAGATATGGCAAGGCTGAGGGAAGGTGTGAGGGAGGTACAGCAAGGATTGGGGAGGTACAGCAAGTGTGCAAAGGAGGCACTGAGGAAGAGTGCAGGAAGTGCAATGAGATGTGGAGGCACGGTGAGGCTCAGGATGAACAGAGGTATGTGTGTGGCCACTGCAGTGCAAGCAAAGAAGGGCTGGGTGGGGCTGTATGGGTAGGGGAGACTTAGCAAGCAACTTGCAACCTTCCCAGCTGGCTTCCCTACTGATTTCCTGGGAAAGTTAGCAGGGAAAGTTGCAAATGGCAATCATGATTGTGGGGCACTGAAACTGGTTTTAAGTGCAAGCCAGTTGTCAAGTGCCCAAGATTACAATAATGTGACTACAAGAATGCTGGGACAGCTTCAACTCTGAGGACTGGCTGTAACCACCATTTGTTCAGCAGCATCATAACTTTGGTCAATGAATGAATGGTTCATACATCAAGGACTCCCTGGATATACAGAGAGGGAGAGCAGAACATCAGTTATCTACAGAGAGCACCAGATATTGTTTGTGGAATAATTTAAGAAGGCTTTGACAAGGCTTATAAGACTCAAGAATCAGAACATCTTTCACGACCAAAGACAGAATATCTATATTAGGAGACACTGCAAGCTACCAACAGATTAATTTTAGGCTGAAATGCAAGTTACAGCAATAAAATTTTTAGGGACGTACAACTATTTAGATTCAATGTGGAAAAGGTGTGTTGTTTCTGTCAGTGAGTATTGATGTACTTTTTCCTTCAGATCTTTATAGTGACACATTTCTAATGTATACATTACAAAAGGCATACATATTTTTGTAGATGCCATAATTTATAGATAGCCCGCTGCTGCCCTGTACCAATGCTACTGGAAGTTAGCCTCTTGGTTGGATTATAATAGAAACAAAGAGGAAAATCCTGCAGCCCTGATTCACTACTCAAAAGGGGAATGAGGGGACAGAATTAAAAAAATTTGCTTTCCCAAGCGAAGAAGAATAAAGAAGTATTTGATAGTATCAGGCTGTATTTCACAACCTTGGCAATTTTAAGTTGGTTGGCTTGTTTTAATAAAATTTCTTTAATTCCACTTATTTAATAACTCAAGATGGTTTGTTGTTTAGTCGCGCAGTCGTGTCCGACTCTTTGCGACCCCATGGACTGCATTACGCCAGGCCCCCCTGTCTTGCACTGCCTCC
>JANHZU010003275.1:3832-16947 GCA_032468055.1 Acrochordus granulatus
CGTTATTTTCTCCAGGTCCTTCTGTTCTATTCTGCTATCTCTAGGTCCTGCCATATCCAGTATCCAGACTTTTTTGTCTTTCTTACTGGGAATTGTTAAGTCTGGGGTGTTACGTGGCAGGTGTTTGTTTGAATTCTAAAGTCTCAGACCACTTTAGCTTCTTCGTTTTCTATTACTTTGTCTATTTTATGGTTCCACCAGTTCTTGCTTGAAAGCAAATGGCATTTCTTGCAAATCCTCCGATGCACCATTGTTGCTACTTTGTCATACCATTGTTTGTAATCAGTTTGTGTGATTTTCTTGAGGCAGCTAACTAGGTGGTCCACTATTTCTTCAGCTTCTTCTTACAATACAGTGGTATTCAACAACAATTATTAGGATTGCTTGTTATGACTCTTGACTTGAGGGGAACTGTAGACTTATTATTCTACCCTGAAGAGCAAAATGTCTCAGACTAGACCTTCATAAGAGGCTACTCTTGTATCTCTATATAAAGTCCTACACTGAGGCAGCCTTATAGTTTTAAGAGAATATTGCGGTATTACTGAAGGAAGCTCACCACCAACTTTTAAAATGTTATCCTACCATACTTTTCTTCATCTGCAACATATAATGGAATAGAATAATAATCAACAAAAGCATTTGTTCATCTAGTCCTTTGCCTAGAACTATGAAGGCCTAAGAGTTGAATGCCAGGAGCATCTGCAGGAACATGGATACTCCACCTGCCCAAGCCAATCTCCTTCAAAGACTTTGCCAAAAAAAGCTCTTTTGTGGGTAAGCAGTTCAAATCATTGCTGATGCAAAAAGTCTGAAATTTCCCTGCCTTTGCAAAAAGCATGCCAGACTTTATTCTAAAGCACAAGAAATGCTTTCTGAAAGCAACTAACTTTCCTCATCCATTCAAAAGCATACAGTTGGTGGGTTTAAAGCAAAGCATAATTATAATGCAATCCAGGGCTGGAGAAAGAATATGTCAGCTGGACCTGATCTGAAAAATATTGCTTTTGCTTCAATGTTCGTTATAGCAGTACTTTGGAATAAAAATCCAGAGGCCCATTAAAATGGGAAGTAGATTCAAAATGTCGCTGAACATATTTCAGTGCAAATTAATTCAGACATCTGAAATATAACTGAATAATTGTCTATTCTAAAGAGAACATCTCTATCTGTTCATATGAAATCAGGCCAACTTAGGTAAGAAACAAACAAATGGGTTTACAAGAGAGGAAAACACTCCTCTTGAAGTTTATACATGTTGTCCTCTTTGATCAGGCAGATTTGGTGCACTTTTGATCTCATGTTATATGAAGTGGTAATTAGTAAGCCACAGGACCAAGAGTTCTTCATTCATTCCTCTCTCAGTCCCCTATAACAATTGGCATGCTCCAGCCTGCATAGCAGAATAATTTGCCAAAAGATCTCAGTATAAACACAAGTCAAATCACCACAGAATACTCTGCAAAGTTGTCAGCATGTTGACACCAATATACTGTATATAGCTTGCTTGGGTCTCCACAAATTTTGCTTGCTTCCTCTCATTTAATATGCTCAAAACAAGTTCTTCAAAGACAGAAGACCTCCAAAATGCCAGTGCAGATATGTAACCACAGATTTTTTATAAAATTATGGAAATGTGATATTTCAAACCAAAGGTCTTGGAACAGTTGATGCTGTTCCATCTTTCCCTCTTTCACAAATTTTCTATGGAAAGAAAAAGGATGGAATAAACAATGGGGAAATATAAGTGTCTTCCAAGCAGAAGACAGACACTGCCTAAACACCCATTAAATTAAGCAAACAAGACAGAGCAACTGCACAACAAAAACTTAATCTGGAAGAGAAAGAAGAAACAATGCACTAAATTATGTTATTTTCTTTAAGTTATGGACAGAAATAGCTACAGTTCACAATTTTCCCAAAATTGTTGTGGAGAAAATTGGAGGAGACAATGCTATGTATACTTGAGCTTCTTTTTTTATAAATCTAACAATAAATGCTTGCTTTGTCAATATGTCAAGTGTCATGTATCAATAAGCACATTAAATTGAATGCACAAATAGTCAGAATCGCATCATCTATGTCTTGGTTAGGAGAGTTGAGGGAATCTAACCAGTAAACAGTTAGTTGTGCTAGTAATCAACTTACAAAAGCTAGCAGTCCAGAACAACATGGTCATAAAACAATTATAGAGTAAAAATAATTGTAGACACACAGGACATTCTGCTGTGTTTGCTTGACTTAGGTTATAAAAAACACCATTTGGAGGTTTATGTAACATATAAAATTACAGTTTAGATGTCATACTGCCTGAATTCAAGAAAACTCTAAGCAAAACACCAAACTATGCTATGAAGTCTATTTATGGTTCAATGTGTAAGGGAGAAATTCACAAAGACCTGAGTAAAAAGTAGGTAATTCAATAAATCATTAATTGTGGTAAGCAAATCATGGAAGCATAGCCTAAGTGAGAGATGAATAAATCAATATTTAAGGCTTCCTGCAGTCTGGAGATCAGGGTTCCAAATACAGCCTTTCTTGATCTACATGTTTTTTTGTTCCACAAGTGCCTTGCCTAACCTGATTTTTGCATAAGTTGGAATTGCTCCAAACATCCCAACTGCCGCCACAACCTACACAAGCAACACCAACATGCATGTACAGTAACCAAAGTGGTATTTTGATGATGCATGACAAGTATTGGAAAGCATCTGCCTTACGGAAGATGCTCCACAAATTTATGTATCTTGAATTTTTTAGATGTGAGATTCAAACATTTGTGTAAAGTGAAGTTTACACAACCCATATCTTATTTAGCTGAGCTAGCTAAATAAAATTCAAAACACAGATGCTGCTCAAATTCTGGTCTCCTAACAACTGCAGGTTTTTGTACTATGGCTTTTATAGTATGACATGCAAAGCATCAATCTGGTATGGCAGCCATAACTAACTGGCCAGATGGGCTACAAGAAACCAAGGCTTCCCCTTATTTCCCCACTTGTACTTTCTTGTACCTTTCTTAAGCCTAGTACTCCCACATGTGACTATTCCCTGGTTTTGTACCATCCTTCAGGTTTTGGAGCTGCCCTCCCTGGGTTCCTGTAAAGGAAATTTCAGAATCCTTCCCTCCAATGGCATTGGAATCTCAGGTAGCTGAGGCTCTGACTTGTCCCCAGAGGATGACTCTCTTGGGAGGTTCATGAAAATAAAATAAACAATTGTTTTATTTCAATTGTACGGAAGGTATTATGTTTTCTATTTTCTATTATTTTAAGCCATCTTAAAATGTATACAAACAGAAAGTTGGGATATATATTTTGTAATACATTGCCCTTCATATCGTCCCCAAATATGGCACTCCATTCCAGCCATTTTGGCCAAGGTAGCAGCTAAGCCTCAGATGATTTGTCATGATAATCTGATTTGTCACCACTGCTCAGTTCCAGTCATGGATATTTTCACTTTCTTCAGCCACCAAAAACTGAAAGATGGCCTCAAACTAAGTAGATTTTACAACTCTCAGATTTATTCTGTATTTGTTTGGAAAATGAGTCACATCATGGATTTATCATTCAAAAAAAAACCTAGTAATTATTTTTTACAGTTTATGTCATAAAAAGAACTGGAATTTCCTCTTTCCCAGGAACAGCTACAATGGAACTTCTTGGGCTCTTGATTTCATATCCTACCATAAAATCCACTTAGCAGAGACCTGCAAAGCAAAATGGAAAAATGTAATACACCAATGCCAAAGCAAGAAAAACTTTCAAAATTATATAATGGAGTCCAAAACCTGAGATGTGAAACTCACATTCTGGGACTGTCCCCAGCAATCTCTGTTCACATGTCTCATCTAACTGTATTCCAACCATGATGAGACCAAAAGATGAACCTACTTATCCTCATGTGGAAGCAGTGGCAGCAAGTAATTTTTGTTTTCCACCTATGGCAGCAAGTAATTTTTGTTTTCCACATATGTTAAGTCTTCAAAGAGAGGCTCTCCTAATTAATGCTCTAAAAATAAGGCAGGGGCTGGGTTGGAGGAACACAGATGTTCAGATCAGTTGAACTCATCCCATTCAATCAAATTTTCTTAATTTTATTAAACTGTCACCATATACGTATTTATCTAACTTTTTCTGCCATACAATTTTCAGTATATAGGTAGTCTTCAATTTACAACTGGCCACTTAGCAACCATTCAAATTTATAATGGACCCCAAAAAAGGAATTTAATGACTTGGATTTTGGGCATTCAGCAACTGGCCACATAAGTACCCCACAGTCACGTGACCATGATTTATATCATTTTTGCCAGAAACCAGTGTTTACTTCTGATTTTTGGCAAAAAAAAACACCCAATAACAAATAATAGGTTCATTTGATGACTGAAGCATTTGCTTTACTGCATTCACTTAATGACCACCAAAATAAATCATAACATTGGGTGTGGTCACATGGTGACAAATTTTACACCATCATGATTTACAACTGAAATTGTGGGCTTAATTACAGTCATAAATTGAGAACTACCTGTATATGATTTTCATTTCTGTATACATATTTGTATATAACATTCCCTGATATGGACACGTTTGTATGCAGTAACAGAAAATACATGCACACAGCACACAAATACACATACACTATTTCTGGAACACTACTTTCCTTAATGTTTGGTTGCATTTCAAATGACTTTAATTATATGCACTATACAACAGGGGACATTGCAAAATAGTTGAAACAGTGTTATATACTCCAAGTATTAGACATGAACAAAGTATAGAACAGCTCACAGTAACATTTGCCTCATAATAAGAGAAACTAGGATCAGATGTAAACTTTGACATTATCTAAAATCTATAGTTTAATATGTACAACTTTACATCTGAAATCATCCAAAATATATCATGTTGGCACATGAAATAATGCATAGTACAAAAGGGGGAACAGGGAGTATTTTTCTCCCATATCTTAATAATCTACACTCTGACTTTAGCCCAAGAAATTGATTGGCAGGATGTGAATCTCCACTGAATGTGTAACTATAAAAGCTTCACTGCCACAAAAGGCGCAATGACAATCCTCTTAAAGATTATCTGGTTTTAATCTATAGGTATTTAATGTAAAAGTTTCCATTTGATTTCACCTTCTCTAATGAAAGGTTAGTTTCCTAGCAAAAGTTAATTTCATTATCAAATGCTTGGAGCAAATAGGCTGGGTTCATCCACCAGCCGTAAGTTATATATGATATTGAACACTGTACATGGAGCCAAAGCCCAGCCCATTATGACATTACAATGTACAACAGCAATGGCCACATATTAGGCATACTCAGGAATAGAAAATGCAAATGGTCACATGATGTCATCTTGGCTTTTACCAGACACTTATGGAAATTCTGTCCACCCGTTTAATCTACTTTATCTCAATTCTTTTGCCCCCCTATCTCTTCTTATATTCACAGTATCCTCTATTCATAAAGCTGGGGAGGGGGTTTAATTCCAGCCAAATATCCTTTTCATTTTTCTGCAATTCTGCCACTGACTACTTATAACTATTAAAATTTACCATTTATATCTTCATTTGCATACTAATTTATTGCACTGACACCATCCAATGTGTTTCTACCACTTCACTGAAGTTCATTCATAATAATAGTTGACCTTTCCAAGTACTGAATGTTAAACTGAAGGGGGTGGGGAGAGAGAAACTCCTCCAATAAATTTCTATCTACTACTGAATGGGAAAGAGAACAAATTCATTTCTGTCCACAGATGGTGACCATAAACTTGAAAGTTGATTTCCATCCTCCCTGGAAAGAAAAGCACTTCATTCCCAGTTTTCTGTTTTACTCCTTGGAATTTCACAGCTGTCTTTGTTTCATTTTCTCTTAAGTTTCTCTGTCCCACTGCTCTCTGCCACAGTCCTTCATGTTCCTAGTTATATCTCTAAAGTTGTGACTAGACCATGTTCCTCTCTTTCAGGCACATGCATATCTCACAAACCAGACTATAAGTCACTATAATAGGTTTTCCTAATCCAGTGCTCTCCAGATATTTGGAATACAGATTCAATTATCCCTAGCCTGGTGAGTAGGAAGAGGGTAAGGGAGAAATAACCTTCTCTCCAACAAAGCCCATTTAAAGTTAATACTTTTGCTACTCTTAAGAAGCAGAAATGCAAATATTTCTATATTCCTTTGCAGCAGGGAGCAATTATGTATGGATGTGCTTGTGCATACCTATATGGGATTGTTGACCCAGTTCCTTCTGTCTCATGAAGATATTTTTCATAGAATATCTTTATTAGTTTCAACATCAAACATTAAAATACAAACTAACATAAAGGGAAAAGGAAAAGGGAATGACAAAACAAATAGAACATGTGTACACACACACACAAAACAAATATAATAGTGACCTCCAACTCTAGTAGAGATATTAATAATACAACTACCTCTTTCTAAGTTTAAACAAATAACACCAATCTATAAAGTATTTTAAAATATTAATAGTCAACATACTAAAAATCAATACTCATAAAATATTAAGTTATCAAGTATAAAAAACCTTATCTTTAAAAAGCTACAATATTTCTCTAGTCAAATCTTAAAATTCCAAAGTCAAAAGTTGATTCTTCTCTTAATTCCGTAAGAAATCTAACAATGGCCTCTAGGTCACGTGAAAGCTAGTCAAACTATTGTCTCTAAGCAAAGTAGTCAATTTTGCCATTTTGGTTAGCTCAATAAACTTGTTGCCATTTTCATATAAAATAACAAAGTGTGATATTTTTTCTCCACATGTTTATCTGCTATCCCTAAAAGAAAAGCTTCAGGATTCAATATTATATCCATTTTCAAAATGCCTTATGAAGGTATTGAGGCTGGAAAAATAGCCCATATAAGTGTCAAGGAAAGGGGAATAAGAAAGATTAATTTGCCCACTTTGAGAAGTAAGAAGTGAACAGGAGCAAGAGTAAAAGGAAACCTCCACTCCCATCCCAAAGAGAGTTATACATACAACATGTTAGACTAAAATATATGCTGTATATGGAGCTGCAACTAAAGATTATTCATAAGCTGTAACTAGTCAAGGATTCAGTAGCCCACACAGTTTTAGGAACATCATGATACAACTATGCAAACTCTCACTGGTTCCTGAGTGCAATTCAAGGTGGAATAAAACTGTAAAGCTTTATGCATGGCAGAGGATCAGGTTATTTGTAGGAACACCTATCTTTAATGTCTCTGTCCCTCCTTCCATCAGATCTAGCACAGCGAGCTTGCTCTAGGAATCTTCTATGAAAAAAAGCTATCTATTGGGACCTATCTAACACATACTTTTTGTTGTTGTTGCACTTGACCTATGGAATAGCATCACCCCTGAGATTCAGATGGCCCTGTTAGTCTTCCAGAAGGCCTTGAAAGCCAGTCTTTTACAGTAACTTAAGAACTGAAGCCATAATGTTAGCAGAGCCCACTACAGGATGTATTATGATGAGACACGATGATATATGTTATGAGGAGACAAGATGATCATATCCTGCCTCATCATAATCAATAGTATTTTAAATATTGTATATTAATTATAAAACAATACTTTGAATATTATTTCAATAATATTTTTTTTCTTGCTCCAGTTCACTTGTTACTTCTTAAAGTGGGCAAATTAATCCTTTAGTTCTACTGAATTATTATTTATTTATATTGTGTCATGTTATGGTTTTATGTATTGTTAACCATATAGAGGTCACTACACTGTTATGGGCAGCCACATGGAAGAGAGGGAGGGAGGAAATTTCTTTGTTGGAGAAAGCATATTATGGGAAAATATCCATTACATATTGTTAATGCTAGGTTAAAGTTGATATGAACTCAGCCATAATGAATACCTGAGAAAAGGAGCATCTACCACTCTACCAGTACACCAAGGCATTGGTGGCTCATCCATTGGAATTAGAATCAAATGAACCCATCAACAGTTGGCATCAACAGACTCAAATCAAGTACAATTAATTGCACCATCCCAAAGTGGTTAAAATGTAGATAGTACATTAGTAGTAGTAGTGAGAAGTATAATGCCAGGTAATATAAGAATTCAATTCTGGGCCATTCCCAGTGTCTAACTTAAAGAGCCTTCAGACCCTGCGTTCAGCACAAGGTTTGCTAGCCAAAGGCTATAACAACATTGGAATAAAATCCAATTCTTCCACAAAATTGTCTCTCCAGATAATGAACACCAATCCTGCTTTGTACCATCTGTGGCCACTGAATGCCAAATTAGGGTGTAATTATTGGCTCTGTAGCAATATCTTGTGTTATATTATTGCTTTTCTCCCTCAGCTGTCTCTGTCTTCATGCTATACTTCACTTATTTTTTTTCCATTCAATTGTGTCTGAGTCTTGGAGATTGCCTGGAAAACTGTCCCTGCAGTTTTCTTGGCAAGATTTTTCAGAAGTGGTATGCCTTTGCCTCCTTCCTAGGTATGTGAGAAAGTGATTGCCCAAGGTCACCAAAACTGGGTTTGTGCCTAAGGAGAACTAGAATAAAGTTCTTTGAACTTCCTCTCTCTTCTCTCTTTTCCATGAAACTGGAAAAATTGAGCCATGATGTTCCCTGTGTGTTTACCATACATGCAAATAAATGAGCACAAGACTGGGATCTACTGTAGAGTCTAACAAAAGGCCTTTCCCCACTTGCATCTAACCACAGTACAAACATGGTCTGTTAACTGCCCTTATCTGCCATATCCTATTGACTTGGCCTACACTTCATCCCAATCAGGCAGCCTAAATCATCCTTAGCTGTTTCAGTGGTGATGTTTTCTTTATCACACAGTCTCAACCACCCAACTCATATTTCACCATAATTACAAGATAGTGCAGGTTATGACAGATGATGAATTATTAAGATCACCCATCATCACATCAGTGCTGGTGTAGGAAAGATTGAAAATAAAGTTAAAGTCCTCAGGCTATGAACAGCAACAAATGAGATTGGCAATAAAACAGCAAAGTCTTATCTGATCAGATTTCTGCTGTTTCATAGCTAAGAAGGAGAACATTTCAACTGAACTAAGAATAAAAATCCTAAATCAAGATATCAGCCCCACACAAAAGTTCCTTTAGACCCTGGGAACTTCATCAACAACAGCTTTGAGAGACTGACCCAAAGTCATCCAGTAAATTTCTGTGATTGACAGTAATTTATTTGCCAAGTTGGGGGGGTGAATAAATTCAACAAACAAATAAACAAACCAGAATCTGAATCTCCACTCTATCCTCAATGGCTCTAAGCAGTCTACAACAAAATAGAGACTAAAAACATCAAAATAATATTTCTCCCTCCCTCCCTCTCTCTCTCACACACACACACTCCCTCTCCTTCCCTCCCAGTGTACATAGATTATTTTTAAAAAATCCTCCAGATTGCCTCTTCCAGAGCCAAGTTTTTATCTCTTTTCAGAAACACAGTAAGAAGGAGGCAGTTGATGTATCAGTGAGCAAGTGGTTCCCCAGGAGGAAGGCCACCATAGATAAGGCCCTGCCCCAAAACCCTGTAGATGGAATTCCCTCAGTGAAAGTGGTCTTCTGCTGACAAGTCTCTGATCCCAGGAAGTGATCACACTGTGAGAGCATTGTCAACCAAGAAGCCAGGTTTCTCTGCTTCTTTAACTTTCATCTTCTCCTGCCATCTACTTACAAATTTATACGACCACTCACCTCTCACAGAGGTGACTCTGGGCAGCCTACACCATTAAAAATCCACAACATAAAAACCTTAAAACCCCCACCCACCCCTGATAGCAGCAACAACACAATTAAACCAACCACTTGATCACTCCATCTTCATTTGAGGTCCCCAGGCCTGCTGACAAAACCATGTCCCCAGGGCCTTTTGGAAAAGCAACAAAGTGGGGACTAACTGCAGGAATAATGTTCAATAAGAAGGGGCCACCATTGAGAAGGCCCTTTTACATGGTCCCACCAGATGTACATCCTTAGTAGATACACCATGCAGCAACCCTACCTTCCCATCTTGGTGGACCAGTTAGATGTAATAAGGGAGAATACCAGTGTAATCCTTTAAATAGCCCGTCCTCAAATCATGTAGAGATTTAAAGAGATAACCAGCATTTTGAATTGTATCTGGAAGCAGACTGGCAGCCAGTGCAACTCTCCCCAAAAAGGTGACGCATGCACAAATCTAGGCTTGTACAAAATTGAGAAGACTGCTACATTCTGAGCCAACTGAAACTTCCATATATTCTTCAAGAGCAGCCCCATGTAGATTGCATTACAAAAATCTAAACAGTTGACCAGAGTGCGGATGACTGTGAGAAGGGCACACTGGTCCTGGAATAGGTGTTATAGCACACAACTTGTAAGTCTTCTTGACCATAATTACCTGCTTCTCAAGCAAGAGTTCTGAGTCCAGGAGAACCCCTAGATTATGCACTAGGTCAGTCTGGGCAGTGCAATCCCATCCATGACCAAAGACGATAATTCTCCAAGAGCCAAAGAGCCTCTCATCCCCAAAATTCACAAAGAAGGCATTCCACTAAGGCTGATAGTTTATAGCATCAACTTTGCCACTTCTAAAAATCAAAAGATTTAGCCACATTATTAGCACTGTTGGTTGGCACCTCCCCCTACCACATAAACAATCCACAGGAATTTTATCTACCAAGTTCAAAATATTAAGTTGGATTCTGATGAAACAGAATGGTAAGAAACAATGGTTTCTTATTATGTGACTTCGCTCTTCACCTATGAGGCAGTCATGAGGAAAAGGCTACTACAGGCAACACATTAGCGCACAGGACTAAGGTTAGCTATGACCACATTTATGTTCTATTGGACCTTTGCTTGAATAATACTTATTTTAAATTCAATGACAATTTTTACAGAAAAAATATGGCTGTACAATGGGTTCACTTATGTCTCCTATGTGTCTAATCTTTACATGGAAGAACTTGAATTCAAAGCATCGGAGTCTTTCACAGGAACCCCACCCACTTGTTAAGATATGTGAATGATACCAAAATTCATGAATTGGAAGCATTCACACAATATATTAAAGTCATTCAACATGAAGATGTTAAAGATAATTTTTTGCCTTTTCTGGACTGTGCCATACACATCAAAGAAGACAGAAGCCTTCCTATTGACATTTATAGGAAGTTTACACATACAGATCAGTATTAATCCTTTGCCTCCCATCACCCATTGGAACATAAACTGGGAGTGATCAGGACCTTACAACTTCATGCTGTTTACCTTCAAACAGGGAAGGTTCCATTAAAGAGAATTTTCACATCAGAAAAGCTCGTAATAATTGTGGCTATCCAAATTGGTCCTTCATCAAAGTCACAAACATGTCTAAAAATAACCCTCCCACATCCATTGCAAAAGATTTTAACAAATATAGCACTGTGACCATTCCATATGTTGCTGGAGTATTGGAGAAACTCAGGAGGATTTTCAGTAAACATAACATACATGTGCACTTCAAACCCATGAACATACTGGAACATAAATTCGTGCATTCTAAAGACAAGATACTCAAACACAGACAGATGTCAGTTATGCTATACAATGTAATGAGTCCTGTTCAGAATTTTATATTGGGGAGACACAGCAGTCTCTTTTCAAATATTTTCAACAACATAAGAGATCTGAATCATCTGTAATCCATTTGCACCTTAATGACCAGGGACAATTCATTGAATGACTGCAAATTCCAGATCCTTGACAAGAAACTAACAACTAACTGGCTTTCAAGAGGAATCAAAAAATCTATTTATATAAACTCATGAAATCCTTCCCTTAGCAGAGGGGGGCACTAGATTTTAATTGTCTCCTGCTTACAATGTAGTTTTAACTCATCTGCACAAAAACCTTTCAGCATCCTCTGATGTGTTATTGTGCTGACCTTAAGGATAAAACTGGTCTCTGCATCTTTATTGCTCATCACTGTCACTGTAACATAGCTTGTTATGTGAGAACTCTCTATGTTTTTGTCTTGTATCCTGCCTTTTGAGTGTATATATCCTTGCCATCTCTTCAATTACCACATGGATACAAAAAGTCTTCTGGATAGGAGATGAAATATTTCCAATCACATCTACTAATGCAAGTCCAGTTGCCTTTTTTGAGAAAGTTTTGCATTTTTTGCAATTTTGCAACAAATTATGACCTGGATTAATGAGAATATACACAGACATCTCTCATCCAGAGCCATTCCATCTTGCCAGGGTTCAGTTTTAGCCTATTGCTCCCCATCTGGACCTCAACAGCCTCCAGACACCAAGAGAGGATATTTGCAACAATGCTTAATTTACACAGGAAGAGATGTACCATCATCATTCTGATGATGTCTCACTCAGTAGTGACAGATGATTTCCCTCAGCAGTTTCATGTAGTTGTTAAACAGAAGTGAAGAAAGCACTGACCTTTGAGGGACCCCACAACATCTATATTACATACAGTATTGCACAAAAGTCTTAGGCCACATTTGCTTTGTCAGCAAAGTTTTAATGACCATCCATTATTATTTTCCAGTCTTTGTATTAAGATTCAAAAGAAAATACAGGAAATATGTACACAAAATTTAAACACAATTTTCAGAACAAAATGGCTTCTTCAGGCAAAAGTCAGTATTAAATAGTAATAAATACTTGCCACTTTAGCCTCTGGAAGCTGTTTCTTCTGCTTTTTTCCTACTGTTGAATACTGCATATAAATTTCCTATATTTTCTGGTTCCATTGCTAAAGCAACAAATCTAATGGTGGCCTAAGACTTTTGTACAGTACTGTATATGCAGGACTTTGGGATGCCAGTCCACAGAATACTAGCTAAAAAGCTGCTTTGTCTGCTTCCTGTCCCACAAGGAAAGAAGAGGGGTTGGAGGTGGCTCTCCTGTGGTAAAGCTGCCTATTACAGTACAGCAGAACAGCTCTTTTAACATCCTCATTTCTCTTCAGCAGGCTTCCCAGGGAAACTGCCCGTGTGTTTCTCCCAGGATTTTGCAGAGTTCACAGCAAAAAAGCTGTGTTGTCATTAGCTCCAGAATGAAGTTCCCACTAAAACAATGCTGTAACAGAACTTCAT
>JANHZU010003275.1:40181-52079 GCA_032468055.1 Acrochordus granulatus
GCTTTACGAGAATTTCGCGCTAAGAGCGTTCTTCTGGAACGGATTAATCTCGTCTTGTGAGGCACCACTGTATTTCTTTTCTTTTTCTTTACTATATTCTTTCTTTTTATTTTCCATCTTTCTATTTTCTTTGCTTTTTTTACTCTTTCTACTCTTTATGTTTCTATTAAGTTGTATTATTGCATTATAATATTTAATAAAATGTAATAAAAATAAACATATAGATAATATGAATGTGTCCTGGGGAGAAAGTGAACAAACATATTACACAGAAGAGTTACTATGATTAATATTGTCTTAATTAAAATTGCAGTATATTGATGCAACTGTCTTTGTTATAACTCATTTAAAAGTACCAAAGTAACAGAAATCAAAGATCTCCCTCTTGTGGACATTTACAAAAATAATATAGCACAAAAATGAACAAGGGCGCTTGCACTGACATTCAAACATTACATTCTGTAGTTCATATCTAATTTTAAAATATATTATTTCACAATTTGGAAAAACTAAAAGCCATTTGCTTTTCAAAAAATGTACATGAAACATTTACCTGAAGTGTCTCCAATACACAGTTGCTTATTGCAAAGTTCATCTGTAAGAGAGGTGCTGGATTTTCGTTTCCCAAGATCTAAAGCATGCATGACAAAAAGAACAGAGAATCAAGGTGTATAATTTCTTATGCTTTCTGAACACATGTACCATCCCAAGACTCTTAGACTTTTTTTAGAAAGTGAACCTTTTATTTGTTTGTTTGTTTATCAAATTTATATGCCGCTGAATTCAAAAAACAACTCTTGATGGCTCAAGTTTGCTAGAACTTTCCTTTTTTCTCAGTCTGGTGTACTTCCATCATAAACTAGCTCCAAGTAAGTTTCCAGAGCAGCTTTTTAGGGAATGAGAACTGCAATTGGAGAGACTGAAAATCAGCCAGTTCCTGAAGAAACATACATGCAATGTTATCAAAGCTAGGAATGTGGAATTGTGGTGCCCTGAATAATGCTAGACTTCAACTGCAGCAGTCCAGTTAGTGTGCAGTCATGTATATTTCTTTCAAGCTTTACTGTTGTTACTGTTTTAAAATGTTTTATTGTTTTAACAGTAGTATATTCTTAACTGTAAACTCCCCAGAGTCATTGATTGAGATGAGTAGCTATAGAAATTGAATGGCTAACTAAATAAATAACTTCTGCAGAGGTCCTGGGGCAGGAGTCAGGATGGTGTCAGTGTGCTCAGCTCCTGAGACTACAGTCCTTGAACATATCCAGGTATAGCCACAGTGTGAAGTACTGTCAGGAGACGACATTTTGGGAATATTGGTCTATTTGTAATAGGTTGTTCGCTTTAAATAGGCTATGTTATCCTTAATGGTACAGATTGGAACTGTATGTATAAAGGCCTCTGCCTGAATTGAAACCACATTGTGAAAAAACTCTGCCTTGGTAATAATCAGTGTTGCATTATGTTACAGCCCCAAATATGTTTTACCATCCAATTTTGACTGGTAATCACCATCTTTTCCCCTCAATGTTCATACCGATTCTTAATTACTTTATTATCTGTCTCCTTCTCCCTTAGTCAAATATTGAGAAGACCATAGACAGTAACTGGATTATATTTTGTCTGAGATAGAACACAAGGTTAACAAGCAGTATTATGATTATGAGTGTCGTGCTACGACAATATACGGCCAACATTTTTTGAGATTTTATTTACAATTGCAAAGATGCATGAACGTTCCCACTGGGAAGTCAAAGAAAAGTGAAAGATAAATATATGATGTACAAAACAGATTTTAAGGGGATCTATTCCAAACACTTACAGTTAAGAGATTTTTTCTTTTCGATTTTGTTATGTAGAGTCCAGTCACCTATCCAATGAAAAAGAGAACGAAAACATATGGTAATTTGCAATACTAATTTTAAATAGCATGATTATCATATGAACAATATCGATTAAACAGGCATTTACTGTACAATTAACTTTATTTCATACCTTTTAACAATATATGATCTACCTCTTTAAAGATGTTTATAAAGCAGAAACTAAAAGTTGAGTTTCCTACTATTAAAAAGGTAAAGGTTTCCCCTGTCCAGTCGTGGCTGACTCTAGGGAGCGGTGCTCATTTCCAAGGGAGCCAGCATTTGTCCAAAAAAACTTCCATGGTCATGTGGCCAGCATGACTATTTGCCAAGGTGTACAGAACACTGTTACCTTTCTCACTGAATTAGGCGGTACCTACTTATGTACTGTACTTGCATTTTTACATGCTTTTGAACTGCTAAGCTGGCAGGAATTGGGGAAAACAACAGGAGCTCACCTTGTGATCCATGGCACTTGGATCTCAAATTCAGGATGCCAACCTTCTGGCCAACAAGCCCAGCATCTTAACCACAAGACAACCACACACCCTCTTTTATAATAAAAAATTAATAATTATTATAATAAAAAATAAAAATATAATAAATTATCATAAAATTATCATAAAAAATAAGAAACACTAGCTAAAACAGAAAGGTCTAGTTATGTAATGCCCATTGCACTGACCATTTTAGGTATTCAATAGCAATGGAAAAAGTCAAAATGCACACAATGTTTCTGATGCCTCAAAGTGCCCTGAGGATTGGCATGAAATTTTCCTTGCAGAAAAGAATGATTGCAAGGTACCTTTGCTACAGTGTCTGCAATATCAAGGATCAAGAAACCTTTGATATATGCAAAGAAACTGAGCAAAGGAAAGAGGAGTGTACATTTTTCATTTTGCACTAAGTTTTCTACAGATATAAGCAGTAAATACAGAAATCCATTTCTTTGAGTTGTAAAGCATATGAAGGGAACTGGAAAGAAACAGAAGAAACTGGAAAAAAACTGTATAATTTTCTCTTTATTTCTGCCCTTCCTTCAATAACAGTCAGGCAAAATAGTGATTGGGTTTTTCATTGCTTTGATTTTTTTGCACATTCCAAAACTCAGGATATTAGCCAAAAATAAAGGAAGTTTTTAAAATTAAATTACAATTTCTGAATTCTTGCTTTTACACCTGTTCTAATTGGGAGCTTCTGCCATAACTCATGGAAAGTTTTTCCAAATATATGAAATCAAGTGTACACATTTATCTTCCAAAAAATTTATTCCTTCTGCAGGATGTATATTTCTGGTTCAGTCAGCTGAATTGTCTGGAACTCAGCATTAGCCAAGATTTTCCTGCAGCTGAAAATGCTGCTACTATTGCTGAAAGGAACTAAAATGCTACTGCTTAATCTGAATGTCTGAAACCTTCCATGACATTTCCCTTTCTTAATTTTGCCCAGGAGCAACCAGGAAAGATCAGAATCTTGTTTCACTGTTTCATAAGTAAAGTAGGATTAAATCACAGCTATATAAGGAATCTGGAATGACAGTGCCTCCCATAAAAGCAAAACTAAGCAACAAGCCAAATCTTATGCAACAGTTTATCATCAAATAAAATCATTGTATCTGACCTGGGTCAGGATTTCACATATAACACATATGAAAACTCTGTTTTTTTATGATGATTGAATTTACAATTAATTTATTAATTTTAAAAGTATATATGACATTCAAATATTTGAATAAAAAATATTTTAAGGCAGGAGAGGGCCAGCTTCAAATCTGGCTGTTCCACTAAAACTGTTAAAATTTCAACCAGACCTTCCATATCAGAGAAAATCTGAGAATACATGATGGATTGTAAAGGTTTAGGTGGAAGCATTTTGTGTCTATCATGTAAATACACTATTTACTGAAGTGCACTTTTCATAGATTACCTATGGTTGATTGCCAATCATTTAAAAATAACTATGACCCACACTGATAATTCTATTTAGAATTAGATAGAATTATGTTAAATTCAAATCAACAGGTGTCTATATCCACAATTTCTTCAAAAGTTTTTCTATGAATCAAACCCATGAAAAGATTAAACTAATCCCTAAACTCAAAAGATAGCTTGGTGATTTTATAAGACAGCAGACAGATGTTTACCTTCACATATTGCACAAAAAAATTAATTTTCTTTCAACCTCTGGTAACATAAAATCCCCAAACTAGTCTTTCATATGAAAGACATACTGTAAAAAGATTTATGTTCATTCTATGGACATTTTTTGTAGGAGTTTTTAACTAAAAGCTTATTTTATTTAAAAAAATAAAGCCCAAAATAATATGAAATGCACAAATTTTGACTCTAGGCTAATGTGTAGAGTGTCATCATTATTTATTAAATGTTTTAATAAAAATTTCTAGATGCATGTAGCATGCACTAAATTGTGTTCAATAGATGCTTACATTCTCTTAGTTTTGCATTCCATACAATGTCTTCAGACTCCAAATCCACCAAAGATAATTTAAGTTCCATTGGCTGCTCTAAATATACCTCAAAGAAAGGTTTTTCTGCCAGGGTGGAGTCATCTCCAAACTGAATTTCCTAGAAAAATGATATTGAAATATTAAAAAGTCTGCTTTCTTTAAGAAAATATTTTTATTCTTTAAAATTTTATAAATACGTAAAGCATTTTGCTGTACATGGTACCACAATCTAGAGCTCACTTAAAATAACAATTTCCTTATAACTGAAAGGACAAATGATGACATTTTCATGTTTCACAAACTACTTATGTACACAAACCAATTATCAAAGAATAAGACCACATACCTCAGGGGTTATGTCAGCTTCTGGATCGCTCATTAATTTGTATTTCTTTCCATTCTGCAGTAATTTATGACAAGGGGGTTTTTCAATTTTAATAAATTTATTTAGAGACCGTCTTACAGTTTTGGATATATCCTAAAAATCAAACCAAAGGGCTTTTTAATTATCCACATCAAGAAATGGAAGAAGAATAGACATATTAGATTTACAGTTTATCAACCTATTTCAGTCTATATACACTGTATATAATACAATGAATGAATGGAATGAGTGTTCCGGCTCCCATTTCTTTTGTTAAGAAATTGTCCTTTGCCAGCTTTGAGCATAGTTGTAGGAATCTTAAAAAATATTGTGCAGAGTACAGAACTGGTATATAAATAAAGCATTTAATTATCTGCCTGGCCTTTGTTGAGCAAGGTCTCCCACTATTTTATTTTAGATCAGAGATCAAATCTTAGAAAGTACATTCAAAACAAATAAATAAAAAACACATGGAGTTGAATAAAATATATGTATGTAAATCCAAATGGTAAAGTAATAAAATAATGATAAGCAGTAAAGCAGGAACTGACATTGGAAATGGCATTTCAGTCTTCATGTTATGTCAATCTGTTGATGAAAATTATGTACAACAAGGAACCAGAATGATTATACACTGCTAAAGATAATTTGATTGATGTTTTGATGTTACAAAGAAAGTGAGAAACCTGCAGTAATCCTAGAAGATATTGAGAAATTAGCAGCATCTTACAACTGCACCATAGGTCAGGTCAGACACAAATCAGTATACATATCAGGACAAGAAAGAGGGAGAAGGTTTCAACCCCTTCTTGTCCAGAGCCTGTGTAATATCTTGATATCAACTAGTAAAAGAGACTTTAATATAAAGCAAATGTTTGGCTCGTAATGTAAATTTCCTTTTTGCATTATTTCCTTTTGACATCTATCAGTCCATCTATCTATCCATCCATCTCTTTATCCACCTATTATCTATCAATCATAGATAAAAAGGCAGTGAGGGGGAAATAAAATCCATGCAGAATTATAACTATACATAGCAAAATTTGGAATGAGGAGTAATTTACGATAACATAAAAGGTTGCATATGAACTAATTTGATTGGACCTTTCTAGGAAGGTATTGCTCAGTTACATCCCTGAAAATGCACATTTTTGTGGTAAACCTTGATCAGCTAAGTGAACTCTGTGGGCTCAGACTTTGTATACAAACAGAATCCTAATCTGTTACTGAACTTTACCCACTTGCTAGAATATTTTATTTCAAGATTTGCAATATTTGTAGGCACTGTAGGCTCAGATCAAAGATTATTTATATATTCAAAAACAAGTCAACAAAAAAGTTGACCTTACCTTTATAAATGAATTGTTATTTGTAGCTACATACACACGGAATTTCAAGGAAGGATGATCATTGATAACTTTATATAAAATGACTACCCCATGATAATATACTGGATCGTATCTCTCAATTACTGGCCCAACTGGCGATAGTGAGCTCACATGCCACTTGACATGTGTGGTTGAGTGATCAATGGAACGTTCAAATTCCGGACCATTCTTTTTGAAGTGGAATACTTTGAAGGCCTTCTCAGACAAATGATCTGCATACAAATTACAAAATGTAAGATCTTTCTAAAAATGTGCCACAATACATAAATACATGAGATAATATTCCCAATGAAGCTTACCATTCAAGCAGAGGGTGTGTGGAAACTGAATGGAAGTAAGAATAGAGGAAGTACATTTGATATCAAATATAGGGCCCACAACAATCCAAGGATCTTTAACGTAAGCAGCATATTTGGTCCAAGACAAAACTGAATATTCGATGGTCACAGATTTGGTTACTTCAAAAATTAACCCTGTTTCTGTGCATTCAAATGTTCCTTCGCCATCCAGCTTCAAGCTAAACAAATGACACATGAAAGATAACTCTCAGACATAGTACAGTTTGTTTACAAGGCAGATCATATGATCATTCACTATTCTTTACATTTTTTATCCTTCCAAATAAATATTTAAAAAACACATAAATGGAATATTGATCCTAGCACAGCTGTTCCTCCTATGAACAGTAAGATAGTCCATTGTTGGCTTTTACTATCTGAAATAATATGCTAATTAAAAATGTTTTAAAATTGTCTTATAAATCATTTTCTTAAAATACAAAAAAATCACAAATGTTATTTTTAATACAAAAACCCTTAGCAAACAGATAGAGTTGTTAATTAGTGTCTATACACACACATACACACACAGTACTGTGAAAAAGTTTTAGGCCACAATTAGATTTGTTGTTCTAGCAATGGTATCATGACCATATATAATTACGTCTCAGTCTCTTTATAAGAATACAACCAGAAAATACAAGAAATATGTACACAAAATTTAAACAAACACAATTTTCACAACAAAATAGCTTCTTCAATCAAAAATCAGTCAATACTAAATATACTATAGCCCATGGAAGCTGTTGTCCTGCTTTTTCCTGTTTTTGAATACTGTACCTCATATAAATTTTCTGTATTTTCTGATTGTATTCTAATAAAGGGACTGAGACATAATTATATATGGTCATTATTGCTAAAACAACAAATCTAATGGTAGCCTAAGGCTTTTGCACAGTGCTGTATGTGTTTGTGTGTTTACACACCTGCACACTGTAGATATATTGTGCATAATATAATTAGTAAAAGGGGCCACAGTGGCAAGTGGTTAAGATGCTGGGCTTGTTGGCCAGAAGGTCAGTGGCTCGAGTTCAAGACCCAAGCACCACCGTGTAACGGGGTGAGCTCCCATTCCTGCCCCAGCTCCTGCCAACCTAGAAGTTCAAAAGGATGTAAAAATGCAAGTAGATAAATGGGTACCACATTCAGTGGGAAAGGTAACAGCATTCCGTGTGCCTTGGCATACAGTCATGCCGGCCACATGACCATGGAAGTGTCTTCAGGTGAATGCTGCCTTCCTCAGCTGTAAATCAGAGATGAGCACCCCAGAAGGGGGAAACCTTTTTACCTTTTTAATTAGTAGAATTAGTGTGCATTATAATTAGTAGAACTAATGTGGATATTACTACCCTATTAGACTATGCTTCTTACATTTCACATTTTCAATGAATTAAAAGCACATTTATATGTGCTAGAAGGCTAGAAAGGTAGGCTAGAAAGTCTACCAATAAGTTCATAATTTCTATCTTCTATTAAGCAGACTTCCTTTTCATAATTTCAGAATGTACAATTTGCCTTGCAACCTATATCAACCTATAAGTTTTCTTCATTTTTCCATCCCATCAAAATACTTGAGGAATAAAGTGAACATGTAGAATCAGTAGCAGATTGTCCCACCTCTTCTATTAATGTTAGCATATATACATAAATCTGGACTGTACAATTACTGTATGTACGTATAAGCATAAAAAAAAAGAAAACAATTCCAGAAATGTTTGCATGTCACCAGTTATAATAATATTGGATAATAGTTACCAAAATTGTCCTTTCGGAAATCTTCTGGGAGTGACATGTTCATGTTGCTTCTTTGTATTTAAAAGAAAAGAAAAATAAATTATTAAAATATCAGTGCTATCTTTATGAAATAAAATGTAAGGTGATTTGAAATTTCCAGACCTACTTCTTGGATTATGCAGTGTTTACAGCATAGCTGGATGTTAGCTTCTAAAATGAAACAATAAAACAAAGTTAGATTTGTTTTTAAATTAAAACTTCTTGACAATGCAAAATATACAATGTTCTAAGGGTTTGTACCTGATTTGCCCCAACTCTGTAACTCTTTCTCTTCTGGTTGTTCAACTGCAAAAGAAAAGTGAATCATAAACTGAATCAGAAAGAATTTTTTAAATTGTTATCAAAACATAACATGTAAATGATCCCTGTCATTTGAGGTGATATTAGGTTCCCTTTGATAAGTACTTTTTCCTTTTAAATCCCCTGCCCTCTTTGCATTTTAGTTTAATTAACTGCCTGGGCAACATTGAAAAATATACAATGTTCTAAGAGTCTATACCTGATTCGCCACAATATAGCTGTAACTCTTTCTCTTCTGGTTGTTCAACTGTAAAAAAAAGTGAATTATAAACTGAATGAGATGGGATTTTTTTTAAATGGTTATCAAAATATAACACGTGAATGATCCCTGTCATTAGAGGTCATATCAGGTTTCTTTTGGTAATTGCTTTTTCCTTTTATATCCCCACCCCCTTTGCACTTTAATTAATAGCCTGTGCTCTGTTTGCTAAAATTCTGGGTGAAATTATGTTCTGCAGTCCCAATGTTTTCATATTATTTTAGGGCAACAGAAGATACTTCTTTGCGCAAAGTATAATTAAACTACACAATTTGCTATGCCATCATGTGAGAATTGTCGTATTAAACTGGCTACAAAAAGAAATAAAACATGGTTACAGGCCTGAACAGCTATTAGCAATGACAGTTTGTTGAATGTTCCTTACCGATGAGCCAATAGCTGCTGCCCTGGATAAACCACCAGTGCACAGTTACTTGTGAGCATGCTAGTAGCCTCAGACTGACGACTAATAGAAGCAGGATACTGAACTACTAGGACCTTTAACCAAACCTAACAGAGATTTGATGTTCATATATAATCAATTTTGCAGTCTGTATGCAAGTCGGAAGGATAATAACAACCATACTCTAATTAATAATTACAGTTCTCTGACATTCTTTTCCCCATTTTACAGCTGATGACTATTTAGAATTCCAGTCTAAATGTAACTTCTGTTATTAAAGAAAAGTTTGGTATTAACCATTCACCGCTCTGTTCAGTTAATTCAGGTTAAATGAATTTCCCCAACAACTTTTTTCAGAATGATTCAGGTTGTATACTCAACATTATTGGCCATTAATTATCAGATTTTCACCATTAAGCTATTAGAAAAGATCATCAATTAGAGTTTTAAATATCTAATGTACTTATATGGATTGTAAAGTACTATTGAAGGGAAATGAAGATTAAACAGAAATGGAAAACAGTAGGGCAACATGGACCCAAGAATAAGAACATGAAAGAGAACATTGGTTAATAATGGAAAAAGACAGAAAATAATGTGTGTGTAATGAAAAATAATGTAAGCATGGTATGGAATTCCTAGTATATATCAGAACTTTGGATATGTCTTGTGTTTGATAAAATGCAAGAAACAATATGTTGGCTTTCAGTGTAGACTCTCTGCTAGAGTTCCTTGTTTACATAGAATAGTTTGAATATCTGGGGGGTAAAATTAGGCTTTGGTTGCTCCAAATGTGCAAAAACTAACAGACATTGTCTTTACTATTTATAGAAAATGCTGCATATTTTCGAAGGTAAAACACACCTTAGAATATATGGAATGTTTCAAAAATAGTTCAAAGAGAAGGATGTGTGATGTCCCCATGACTATGTTTAATGTCATGATTATATATATTGCAATTGCAATTTATACATTTGTGGCTAAAAAGAGTAATCTGATGCATTTTAATACCTTGGTAAAATGTTTACTGAAGTTGTGGAAATGGATGGAGAGATTTTGAGGCATGCAAATGCTAGTAGAGTAGCAGAGGGCCTCTTGCAAGGAATTAATGTTTGTCAAAAGAACCAAAATGAGAGGAAGAGAAGAAAAGGAAGAGAGCTGGAAACATTTGGAAATGATTCTTTCTGTGTAAGGAGGTATTACCAAGTACTGAATGGAGGGATCAACATTTTTGCATCTACCATATAGTCACTTTAAAAAACACTGAATCTGTAAACAAACAACTGCCCATAAAAGTAAGCGCACATTGAAATTTGCCAAATATGTTTCTGTACTAGGTAGGCATTGTGTTAGTTTCTGTTCACTTAAAGGTTCATTGAAATATAAAACCACAAACTTTGACTTGTTAAGTCATTTACTGTAACTTTCTCATTTATTTAGTCTGGACTTTTTTTTAGTTGCCAAGAATACCACAGGCAAAACATATTTGACCCTAAAATTATAAATCAAATATCACACATTTGCAACAGGTACTCGTTTCTATTTGTATGATTAAAGAATAAGAGCCCATTTGATTAGAACCAAGACTCTTGGAATTCAGAATGCTACTTCCAATAGTATCTCACTCAGTTTTTCCTAGGGCTGATGCTGTTCTGAATAAAGACACAATAGACTTGCTGTACAGGTAGTCCTCAACTTACAGTCACTTGCTTAGCAACCATTCAAAGTTACAATGGATCTCACCACAGGTGCTTATGATCTGCTTCTGAAGTTCTGACAGCCACACGCTCCACTGTGGTCATGTGAGTGCATTTTGGGCTCCCAGCAACCAGCCCACATTTACAGTTATTTGCAGTGTCCATGACTACATTTTATGATGATTTTGCCAAAATCTGACATTCACTTCTGGGTTTTGACAAAAACGCCCATAGCAAGCAACTGGTTTACAGAATGACCACCATGATCACTTTAAGACTACCACATTCACTTAATGACTGCCGCAGACAAGGTCATAAAATCAGGTCAGTCTTATGATGACCTGTTTGATGACCATCACAATCATAATGGGCAGGCTCCATTACAGTTGTAAATCAAGGACTACATGCACTATCTTCCTCAATATCTGGCAATCTGAACATGGGAGCTCCACCTAATATTATAGTTAGTACTATTTAATCAATATAACCATAATTTCCTCAATACTCAATCTGAGGAAGAATAGCTCTTTTAATAGTAAAGGGTACTTTTTGAAGTTTCAGTTATAATAAGCAAGTATCATACTTTGGTGTTTGTTAATTGTTTTCAGACTATGTTATATCCTTCTTAATATAAGCAGTCAATAATTTGCTTTCATTTTTAAGTCCCTTCTTGCCATTTTGTACATTCTGTTACAACTTTCTTACATAAAAGTGCAATTAATGATAAATAAAGCATACTCACGTGGTTCATTTTCACTTGCCTCATTTGTTTCTGCATATAAATAAAAAGGTTAAGTCGCAGAACAGAAATATTTGTTGACTTGTTAACATTTGGGATTGTTTGTTTAAAATAAAAATAGGCATAAATATTAAAACATGAGAATAAGGCTATATTTGTCACTCAGTGACAGCCTCCATTTCCTCCAATTCTTTTCCTGACTATCCTGTTTTGCCACTTTTCCTGCCAATCCCAAAGGACCTGCTCTCATGGCACCCTGACATGGAGTGTCATGTGAACATATGCCT
>JANHZU010003275.1:64519-86769 GCA_032468055.1 Acrochordus granulatus
TGGAAGCAGTGGCAGATTTCACCTTCTTGGGCTCCAAGATCACTGCAGATGGGGACTGCAGCCATGAAATCAAAAGAAGCTTCTCCTTGGGAGAAAAACTATGGCAAACCTAGACAGTGCATTAAGAAGCAGACATCCCCTTGCCGACAAAGGTCCGCATAGTCAAGGCTATGGTTTTCCCAGGAGTAATGTATGGCTGTGAGAGGTGGACTATAAGGAAGGCTGAGCATCGAAGAATTGATGCCTTTGAACTGCGGTGCTGGAGAAGACTCTTGAGGGTCACTTGGAAGGCAAGGAGGTCAAACCAGTCAATCCTACAGGAAATCAACCCTGACTGCTCATTGGAGGGACAGATATTGAAGCTAAAGCTCAAGTACTTTGGCCACATAATGCACAGAGAGACTCATTAGAAAAGACTTTGATGCTGAGAAAGATTGAAGGCAAAAGGGGAATGGGACAGCAGAGGATGAGACAGTTAGCATAGTAAGTTCAATGGGCATAGGTTTGGGTGGACTCTGGGAGGCAGATCAGGACAGGGAGGCCTGGCATGCTGCGGTCCATGAGCTTGCAAAGATTTGGAAATGACCATGCGACTGAACACCAACAAATGAAACCTAAAATTCTAGGTAACAGCATCAACTGGATAATATTAGATGAGATTAATGTAACTGTAAGCAGATATTGTATGCCTGCTTGAATTTCCTGACCGTTGCTTTTTCTCTTTTAATCTCTAATATTGGCTTTCCCAGAGTTACTATGAATATGCAGTTTTCAATTGTAGGAAGTTGTAACAAAAACAGTAATTACCTTATTCACTGAGCTAGGGCTTCCATGTTTTTCTTTCTGTCTTTTGTTTAAACTAAACAAAGTTGTACTGGCTGCCCTCTTAATAGGGTTTTCTTTGCAATAGTGTAATAAACAGTCTGAGAAATCTAATAAAAGTGTAGCCAGCACTACAATTAAGCAAACTGAGATGGTCACATGTGCGCTGTTATGAAAGAGCAGTAAATTTGTTCATTATTTATTTCACATGGATTCCATTTTTACCAGAATAAACAAACCATCTATTTGTGATGTGCTTTATTATCCCAAAATTATTTACTTGGTTGTTTGGGTGCAATATTTGCTCCTCTTGGGCAGAACAATATCTGCAATAAATTTTTTCACAAACATATTTTCAGGCAGAGAGAGCAAAGGAGCACTACAGAAATCAGCCGACATCATGAAAGGAAAGTTGTAATTACTACTTTCTGGAGTACCAGATGGAAGAAAACTGACTGGTACAAGGCATGAGCCTGGCAACCTAATATCAATGATCCCTTCAAAGACAGAACATTTGTAGGGGGTTTTTTTACAATATTTTAGCTCCATATATTTACAGTATGATACGGTGCTGTCATCTTTGTCTAATACCTGAATTGATTTATTTCAGCTGAATTTCAATGTATCTAAAATAGCATTATTTTTATTTGAGACACTGAAGTCCTCCAAAAATAGATGGAGGGATGTTTTCTCACTGATGGGAACTTTTATTTCACCACCTCCAGAACTCAAGCTGATCTATTCATCTTCTCCACAGGGTTCTGCTATTGTAGCATCAGATTGTTACACCATTATTTCTCAGATCTTTCAAATGCATAATGAGGATTGTGTCTTTACAGCCCTTCCTCACAGCAAACATTCTGTTTCCCAAACAAAAAAAAATATGGATGGGAGATTATATTAGCTTGGAACTTCTTTCCTTTGGTCAGATGGTTGGAATAATTTGGTGTTCTCAGTATTTGAAAACCAGCAGATGTGAAGATGATCACTAGCTGACTTCAAAATTTGTTTTTAAAGCTAAAGGGTTGAAAGTGATGTGAAAATGCCCTGAGTCATATTTCCTTTTCTTTTGTGACAATCATTACTGAAACTGTTGATGGTATCAGTCTGTAAACCAATTTTAAACAATATTTGAACAATAAGTAATTGTGACAATACTGAAGGCAATACTTGTTTGCAATCATCATTAAAACAAGCTGTGGGTCTAATTCTATTTAAGTCAATGGAATTAAACTCTACTGAAATCAGTATGATTGGATATCCCAATTATGAATGAAACTCATATTTTGAGCATGTAAGATAAAGGTTGATGGGCTGTGAAAAATACTGTACTATGCTTTGTAAGTTGAGGGAAGTGGAAGGAAGAGATTTGATGGATGGATCAAGGATTACTAAAATGTTCTTGGAAGAGCTACAGATCGTCAGTGGAGATCAAGATGATTGAGCCCAACGTGACCTATCATCTGCTGAAAGTAGGCCATGTCACAAGAAAGTTATTGCAAGGATGCTGGAGTGTTGCTATATTATAGTGTAGAATTTTTGAACTATAAAATTATTTTTTCCTTGGCCCTTCTGGACTTTCATGCCAGATCTAAATTCTTCTCTATGATGGCACCTAACTATAGTCTTATTTATAGGATGATGAATTATCGTCAGTGCATATCTGCTACTATAAAGGGATTAGTTTCACAGTAGTGATTTTCTAAAAACAATCATTTTTTACGTTATGTTGTTACATAACCATTGGCAGCCATCCAGTTTTGAAAGACAATGGAAATTTCAGAAAAGAAATTTTTTCCATCCCTTCCATCTGCAATTCTCTCATCCTCCACGTAGAAAGATTACTTTACTGGATGATGTAAGAAGTTCAAAAGGGAATTAGAATTGTTCCATATTTGAGATAGATGTCTGGAAGACTGTCCCTAGCATATTAAGACTGTTGATGGAAAATACAAATCTTATCCTTTACTTATATCAATATCTTTGGTGTGATCAAGTCAGGATGAATAGACTATATCTCATTCTGAAGTATCTTGGAACAAAATATCCAAATACTAGACATAAGAGTCTAGGGAATTTTGAAGTGGTCTATTCAAAATATCACACATCTTTGGAAAATTATTAACATTTTTATTTATGAATTCAATTTGTATGGCTGCCCATATCAACAAGTGACTCTGAGTAGCTGAGAAAATTAAAAAGAAAAAAAATGCAATTACAATAATAGAAAAATAACCAAGAACTGTATCCCTGCACACACACGGGGCTACAGGCACAGGCTGTAAACTGACCGCCTGATTCTTGGATTCATATCCTTCCTAGATGGTTAAAGTTGCCCAGGATATGACCTATGGTTGGGTCTACACAGTGGTGTCAGCTTTTTTGAATAAGAGGGTGTTTCTCTCAGTCTTGAAGGAGGCTATGGAACATCTTTATTCATTTTTATTCCTATAATTCAACTGTTACGAAGACAGTTCCTAAATCTTTAGGGTAGTTTTCTCCAACTTGGTGACATTCAAATATATTCAATTATCATCTCTTTCATCCTCCACCAGCCATCATTGTGGATGAAGAGATTGAAGAAATAATCCAATTTGCGAGCTAGGAATGCTAACCATTATAGTTTAACACTTTTGGAGAGCACTAGATTAGAGAAGCCCCTTTAAATTAACCTTTGTAATTTTTTTCTTTTACTCATTTTAAGCATTTTACATTCCTCATTCCTTTTTGGCTTACATGCTGTCTATCCATCTTTTCTGTCTTCAAAGTTTTTTGATCTTGTTTTGCCATACAGTGCAAATTCTTAGGAAAGCTGTAATCCCCTTTCCCTTTGAGAATATCATATAACAGCAAAAACTGCTGAGTGTGTTTGAGAGAAAGTGCTATAGAAAATGGGAAGGTCAAAGAGAGCCGAGCTAATATTACTGTGAGGGAAACTTTTTTCTTTATATTATATTAGGCAGCAAGCTGAACACCGTGCAGTTGCAGAAAGATATTTTTCTCTGAGTAAGTCATCTTGAAGTAAAAATATATACCAATTAAATGACAACCTGGAGAAATCGAAGCATTAAGTTGCTCCAAGAAAGGGAAGAAGCTACAGTGAAATGGAAAAGATGACTGGGCATTATTTTTCCCACCATAATACTCAATTGCAAAGCAATTCAGAGGATGATTCCAAGCGCTGCCTGTTCCATGTTGTCACAGTGCAAAAGGTGTTCAGCTTTGTGACTGGCTATGCATACTGTCATTGTTGTCTTAATTTACCCCTTCTGAGTCATGCTTTGAAGTGGTCTGGAAGGCCCTACTCCGCATGAACCAACAGCGCATATCTACTCTGTCTTATCTTCATATGGGCATGGAGTTATTTTATAAAAAACTCATATGCGTGTGAAGATGATGTTGTGTTCTTTAAAAACTGGGCAGCCAACTGGGAAGCAAAGAGCACTACATGCACTCTGATTAACTACTTGAAAACAACAGCTTACAACTACTCCTTGCACTTATGACCGTTGTAGCATCCCTGCATTTATCTGATCAAAATTTGGCTGCTTGGCAACTAATGTTTTCAATGATATTGTACAGTATTTTCGGTGGTGGCAGTGTCCTGAGTCATGTGATCACCATTTGCCACCTTCGCAGGGGGCTTCCAATGAGCAAGTCAATGGAGGAAACCAGATTCACTTAATGACCATAACAAGATTATATCAGATGAAACTCACTTAATGACCACTAATTTAGTGGCCGAGGTCATAAATCGAGGATTACCTGCATACATTTCAAGAACTAGTTGTAGCAGTTACAATAGTGAATACTGAAGTGCAGGAAGGTTGATTTCTACTATAATACTGACTGCCCAAATACTTGATTAAGCAGGAATCTACTTGATTGGTCTACTTGATTAAGCAGGAAGAGAGGCATTAGAGAAATCCCTAGAGAACGGAATAGCGGAGGGGAGGATGATATTGTCCTCTTTCTCCACATTCTCCATAAACCTGTTAAGTCTTCAGTGAGAGGTGATTGAAAAGGAGCACATTTCAAAACGAACAGGATATGATTGTACCATGATTTTCTTAGGAACTCTCCCAAGGTTTGCTTAGGAATGCCGGAGGGAGTTAGAATTTCTGATCTACATTGTACCAGTGCTAGACGTAGCCTATTACTTGGCATTTGTTAGAAGGGTGAGATTTCACAGCTGCACTGATTCAGCGCATAATGCATTATGTAGCACATGTAGTGTATATCTTGAAATCTGAACTCCATTAAATGCTTTCTAATACTGAGCCGATGCTACGTGTGTAAACATAAAATACTGTACTTATTTAAAAATAAGTCCGTATTTTTAGCTGAAAGGCTAGCTTAATTTCACACCACGCCCAGCAGATGGCAATCGTTGCTAGCTCCTCCGAAGGTATTTTGGTAACAGTGCTTAAAGAGAAGTTCGCAGTTATCTGTTTAATAAAGTCAAACGGTTAAACCAAAGGAGAGGATGTTGGGATTTAGGTTAATCCTTTATTCCTGGATGCACTTCAAACAAATGACTTGCTCATTTCTTTATCTAACACCTGTTCATAGGCCTCACAGGTAGTTAAAACACCCGTAAATACAGAAATGGGTATGCAAATAAATCCCTAACACGATATATATAAATCATCCTACTTCTCTGATTAATCAAAACAAAAATGATCGAGTACTCACTCGGTTTCTTTTGAGGAAAAGCAGCGAAAAAGCCCCTAGAGCTGATTCTTAATTTAAATTACAAGGATTGACAATTTCTCTGCAGTTCAGCAAATTCATTGTGTACTGAGCACCCACTTGCTAGACATTTGTGGGGGGTTTTCCTCATGAATGTTTCAGACTATTTCACTGATTAAAAAGGAACTGATTTGCTTGTTAAAACCATAAGACATAAAAACACAAAAGTCTGCAGTGCAGAATTAATTTTATACGGTATTCTTGAGAACCCTGGGATTCTTTGGAAGTACATCAAATGTTTCACAAATAGATCAGTAATGGAGAATAAGCTATCCTGAATATAAGCTTTGCCAATTCCCACAAATCTTTCTGAAGAATCTGCAATGGAACCAGAAGTCATAGGCGTGGAACCATAAGTAATTGTTTTTATCCTAGCTACACCTGCTTTTTGGGTTCCCTTCTCCCCAACAACCAGATAATCAAAGGAAAAAATATCCTAAACCAAAATCAAATTGCATGATACAAATTTAAAGAAGTTGCTAACACTCTTCATTCTTTAAATCACTATCCTTTGCTTTATTATTTGTTAAATTTATGTCCGGCGTTTTGTTGAGGAGTTCAAAGCATAGTGTGTCTTCCTCTTACTTTTCCCCCAACAATTCTGTGCAGTACATTAGGCTGAGAGAGGGTGACTAGCCCAGAGCCACCCAAGGAGTTTCCATACCAAGGGTGGACTAGAATCTGCATCTCCCCATCCTAGGCCAGCACTTTTTTACTGCACCACACTGGCTTTTCTCCCTCAAGGGACCTTGTATTGGCTCTATAGACTCCATCAAGCAAAGATAGCCAGCAACAGCCACGCAACTGCTTACAGGTTTTCATTAGGATTTTGAATAAGGCCATTGTGCTAGTGCTGTCCTTTACAGTGAAGGTGAAGAAACATTCAATTCACACAGAAAGACAAAGTGATTATTAATATGGGTTTAATGCAAAAAAGTTGCAAGTTATCAAGGTAAGCCAAAATAAAAAGCATGATAAGCTAATCAGAAGATAGCATGGGCTTATTAAAGTATAAATTACAGTTCCTTGCGTGAGGAAAAGCATATCATGTGAGCAACATGAATCAACAAGGTAATAATTAATCTTGCTTTAAATATAACTGGAAACAGGATCCGTACTTTTATTATACCACAGTTCTTCATCACCATCGTGACTTCCTGCTGTAGCTACTTAAGTGACTCTCAAAAATATTTAGTGAGCTTTGGCTGGCACTAAGTAACCGAAAACCAAAAAGAAGAAGAATTGGAAATAAACACTCCATTTTTGTTGGTACATCATTAATTATGAATATGTTGCATTCATTTGAGAGGAAAGGAGACTTATATTTAAGTAGGGTAGCTTTTAACAAGAAACACTGTGGAGTGATGCATCAGCATATTGTAATGTCAAAATCAATGTTTTGTTTTCTGTAACAAATCGATGCGCTATTCAAACTAATAACAATGTGTTAATTCAAACTTTAGATCTGCCACATATTCCATGTAAAAAAGTGAGGCTGTCTGAAATGAAAAACATTTCAAAAATATTTTTTTTCTGAAAGAGACAAGTCTGTCTGTCTTTCCTTCCTTCCTTCCTTCCTTTCCTTTTTTCATTTTGATTATAACCAATGCATTTAAAATGTGCTGTTATTTTTGGACATTAATATCTGAATATAATAAAGATCTGGTCTTTAACAACACTGTTTCCTAATGCTTCTGAATAATTTTTCTATTATTCATGGAAATCCCCTTCATGGATGATTACTTTCTAATGGTAAAAAAGATTTGTACAACCCACTGATGCCATGAGCAATACCACTAAGGACACACATTCCCAGAAATGTCACCCATGACTAGAGTTACCTGATATCTAAAGGCAAAGGAGAACATGGACAGTTGGAAAGGGGGACACACTCACTGTTTAACTTTCTTGGCATGCATGACAAAAATCACTGTGAAAACTGCAAAAAAAATCACTTAGATCCGCATGTATATAAAATTACTTTTTTGCAGCTTCAGAAAGTCTGGTTTTTCAATCCCAATATTTTTCCAACAAATCTTTACTTTCAAGAACATATGCTAGTAATAATATAGAATTGATGAGAACACACTTTTTAAATTTCACCGTAGAAACATTTGACAGATCATGTGATCTACAGACTGTGGCGTGCACTTTGCAAGGCCTGAACAAATATACCGCAACAACAGACAACAATGATCATAGATTTGAAGAACTTGGATTAAAGCCGATTGCTGGAATCAGGAAATAAATAATACAAATCTAAGTGGCTGAATCTGTTGATAGACAAAGAAAAGAAAAAAGCGGACAATTTACAAGATCAACTTACATGAAAATCTGAATAACTCCTATTGTGAAAACAGTCCTATTTTTTAAAAAACAAGATACTAAAAAACTTTAAATTCCACGTTTCTTCTTTTGATTCTTACACTAAACCATTTTTAAGGAACATCGGATTTCTATACTCTGAGCCAAAGCAGGCAGCCATTCCATAGACCATATTCATAATTTAAAAAACCCTAGGTAATATACTTCATATTCATCGCTGCCCAGAAACTAAACCAGAAGACTGACAGTGATGCTTCCATAATATACGATTCAGTGGATATCCCTATTTACAATATTTTAATGAGAAGATATTGCACAACTTTTTTCTGAATATATATAAAGAAGCAAGGAAGAAAAATTACTAATGTCAATCCCTCAAACACTTCTCTGAAAAGCAAAAAGAACGTTTCTATTACTGTAATAATAATCCAAACCTTCTGTTGTAGAGTTATCTGTATGGGAAGAACAGAAACAGATTACCAGGGTGGAAGAGAAGAGATCCACCCCATTACTTGCTGAGAAGATTCAGAAACCTAAGCGTCTTATCATTCAAATAACTGTCCAAGTACTGAGCTATCTTTTATTGCCTGGCTTCTGGCTCAGCTTCAGGAAACTGACAGAGATAGTGAATTTCTCTTTATTAATGTTTGTCTTGCATGATAGAACAAGATCCGATATACAGAATATATCACTGAAGATATTTCTGCCAATTGCAGGATGTGCTATCCTCAATCCTAGCAGAAGAGATATTAAAAGGATCAAAAACAGTGAAATGAATTTCTGTTATCTGAAAGTTGATGTAGCTTTTACAGTGTAGTCATTTACAGCATTGTCAAGACTGGCAGCGAGGGAACACAAGCCTACCGAGTATCTTAATGACGGTGTCACAGGTTTAGCATTTGACTCCTAAGCATGAGTTTATCCTTTCCAAGTTCTCATTTTGATAGTGCCAATATGATATTGGAAACATTTGGTTGGAGGCAAAAGTACCTGCACACAAAATACGAGGAAAATTGTGATTTTATATTCACTGTTTACTCGCTAGCTACACCCAAAATTATATATGCTTGCCTCAGAAACAGTTGGTTGGAGACTTTGCCGGGCTGTTTGTTTAATCATTTGTATAATTCAATCAGAAGGAAATTTTTTGACTTACTTGACAATTCAGACCATGGTTGTAATGATCTGAAAACAGTAATATTTTATGAACAGTATAATTTTGTTTGCATTTTAAAGTATAAATAATAACGTGAACATTGGTAAATATCACCCTGTCAAGCTAAGCACCCTCTGAGTATGCAGTATTTTTTTAAACTGAGCAAAAGGATTCAGTGGCAAACCACATATATTCCAGTGAACCTACATATATCAGCCTAGCTACTGATAGTATGTCTGTTTGCTACAGCCCATTCTCCACATAGTAGCTGTGTTCATAAAATATGTTAATTCATGGTTAATCTAATTTGCTAAAGTCACAAAATATATTAAATTACAAACTCAGTAGAAAGTCTGGATTTGTACATGACACCAAGAATATGTAATTACAGTACATTCAGTTCCTTTTTGGTTTCAAATCAGAACATAAATCGGTTGCATAGGCTGGGAAAATATGGTTGGCTAGTTTATGGTTTGGTGCATTGTATAACTACAACCTCTTGTTATCATTTGTCATCCTTTGGTCTATAAGGAGTACTGGACAACTGCTCTGATACCCAGTTTTCATCTCATCATTACCTAAAACATCTGAGCATAGAAAAAAGGATATTCAGCAACAGCAAGTGCTGTGCTATTTATCAGCACTTTGATAAGATAATGGATGTTTTAAATTGTTTTGCCAGACCACCAAAGTAAACCATCGTGCTGGCTATGTATCTTAAAATAACAGCAGCATGGTGAGCCAAATCTACAAATATATAATGGCAATAAGATATGAAATGAGATGATGAAAACAAAATGAAAAAGTAAGAGGAATTCCAAACCGTGAATGGCTTTGGAGCATGCATTGAATCTGCTACAAGTGTTCTGGTTCAAAAGTGAGAGAGCATGCATTTTCCAAAAGCAATGCAGAATGGTTTTTCAGCTCTGTTTAGTTTTTGGTACAAGAAGCCACAGCTGTAATAAGATCTTCTTTTTGGTAGCACAAGGATGTGATGACAAAGGAGAACTATATTCAAATGTTCTTGTAACTTGAGAAAGATGCATTTCCAACTGTTATTGAAATGCTGGCATATGCTGTGATGCCCGGTGCATCGTGTTCGGCACATTGATAACTACAATAATACATCATTTCTTTGTCTTATATGCATCAGGTGCCTCAAAAAATGTGCTACCTGATTATGACAAAATATTTACAATGCCCTGGATTTCATTATTAATCTCTGAGATAAACTATGCCAGTTGATAGGATAAAACATCCATATTTGGATACTTGTGTATCTGTCCTTGCAGACATATTTGGAAATATAATCAGATTCCGTTCTGAAATTTCAGATTCCACCCAAACCTTGCCCCATATTAAATTACCCAAATACGTGTGCATATCTGGCACCAAATACTCCTCCTCAGCAGATTTGCTTTAGCACTCTCCTGGTTATACTTAACTGAAAGCTAGATTCTATCTTCATATGCTGCTATTTCATTTGCCATTTATGTGCTAAGAATATTGGCTAGCATCCCATGCACAGTTTATGCATATACTTAAGCCCCAGTGAAATCAAAAAGAGCTTAAAACACATATGGATTTGATTTTTGTAGCCATTAAGTTTAAATAATAATGTAGGTGCTTAATTCCCAATGAGCTAACTCAGAAACCCAAAGTGTGTTGTTTCACTGCAGAGAGGCAATAAAATCAGATTTCATGCTAACTCATAGTATTTACACGTCATTTTCCTCAAAGTAAGAATTAAACAGTTGCTTAAAAGTTTTGTGCTCGTTTGTTTTTAAAGTAAAAATTAGCAGATGATTCCTGACTATGTTCTGCTTGGATCATTAAGCTTAAACAACACAATTAAATAGAAATAGGAGACGTTACAAACAGGGAGCAACAGGAAGAAAACTGATGGTGGTTAATAGGTGTTACAACACACAAACACACACACAACTCTCACACACACAAAACAAACAAGGCATAAAACATTGATCCAGGAAAAAAATGGCAGCATTAATCAATTACAGTCAGGAAGCACTGAATAGTCAGCAGAAAACAGGTCTTTGCCCCCACAGTCTCTAGCCTCCAGACACTGAAAACGAATGTAAAGAGCAGCACTTGGTTGGTCCAGAGTTGGCAAGTGACCTCATCCAGCAGCTTCAAATAGAAGCAGGGAGACTATCAAGAATATGCTCAATGTGTGTTCCCAATCAACACCTACTGGAACTGATCCTGGAAGAAAGTGAAACACCATATTGTTCCCACGTTCTAACCACCTGATTTGAACCTGAAGGATATCATGACCATTGGCTTTGAAAATCACAAAGAGGTAAAGACAAGTAAGGATGGATGTTTCACCCACATCCCATACTTGGGCCTGAAACCTGACTGAAAGGGAAGGTTGGAGACAGGACAAAAGTTGTCCAATATGGTTAGGTCCGGTGATGGTTTCTTAAAGAGGGGGTAGAAAACTCCTCTTTTAACAATGTTGAAACCACATCTTCCATCAAGGGTGAATTAACTACCACCTGGACACAATCACATATTACTTTTTAGCCAGTCTTAGGTAATGTACTAACCGGCAGGACAATCTTCATTAGAAAGAGAGATCCTCACCTACCAGCAAAAAGTTAAAATTACTGGCAGATGGAATGGAATGATACTGAGCAAGGTATGGAGATGTGTATGAGCATGAGCATATGAAAGAACCTTGTGCAGAAGGAGAGATATCATAGGGCTACCAGATATGGGCTGCAAAAATTCAGGTTATTGTTAGATGGCAGCAAAGAGATGCAAAAAACTCAAATTCTTTGTTATTATCTCATAATTATCCAAATTTTTGCAGTTTATATCCAGAAGATTCAGTATATTTCTATGAGATCTTCTATACATGGTGAATAAACTTTCTCTATAATCTAAAACCTTCCCAAGTATCACACATTTCTGACTGTAAAAGCACAAGCAAAAAAAACTATTACTGTGAATAATGAAATGTGTTGGTTTTTTAGCACCCTCTGAAAACAGGATTTCAGTTTGAGTGGCTGTCAAGCACACCCAAAAGAGAAACACATGTGTGGTATAATCCTAATATGACAAACAACCATCAGCAAAGTCCATGAACTTTGTGTGTGTGGGGGGGATACTTTTATGCTAAAATGCCACCAAGAAAGAAAGAAGTCATAATTCCTAAGAAGAATCTCTGTGTTGTACCCACCCATGTAGAAGGCTTTTATGAATGTATTAGAAACAACCAAACAAATGTGCATCAATAAAAATAAGACAATTCTCCATTACACTGAGCTTGAACCTGGTAAACTTCATGGACACATCCATATAGTTTTCTTGACAGCAGTACAAAAGTAGTCTGCCACTGATTTTTACAGAATAATTTATTGATTTCTCAAACTAGCCTTCAATCTCAAAATTTTGCTTGCTCATCTTCTGATTAGGTTTTTGAGATCAGTCAAATGTGGCTAAATCCTAATGTGATGCCACATAATAAAAGAGGAGAATTCATGGATAGTTTTGGGGGTTTTACAGATGGAAAGGGTAAACTTGATGTAATTTTGGAGACAGAAACAATAATCATTAGCTAGTTAACATCCTCATGTAGGCTGAGCTGCTTTTTTTTTTTGCATTAGCTATCACTAATTTGAATGAAGGTGCTACATGCAAGCTACAGATCACAGCTTTGGATAAAAACAGAATAAAAATACCATACTCTTACCATACTCGGCAACACAGTATCAGCAATACAGTCCTTCAAATTCCTGAGCTTAACAATCTCTCAAGACTTGAAATAGATGGATAGCATTAGCACCATCATTAAGAAGGTACATCAAGGATGTACTTCCTGTGTCAGCTCAAGAAGCTCAACCTGCCACAAGAGCTGCTGATACAGTTCTACAGAGGAACTGCTGAGTCTGTCCTTTGTACACCTATTACTGTCTGGTTCGTGCAGCAACCATGCAGGACAGGTGCAGACTCCAACGTACAGTCAAGACTGCAGAAAGAATCATTGCAGCTAACCTGCCCTCCATGGTGGAGGTTAAGAGAAGGGCAGAGAAGATATCTGCAGAACCCTGACATCCTGGTCATAATTTATTTGAACCTCTTTCCTTTGCAATACTATTGAGTATTGCATACCAAAACAACCAGGCACAGGAACAGGTTTTCCCCAGTGCCATCATTCAGCTGAATACTTGACTCACATTATATGAAATTAACCCAGAAATTCTGTCTAATGTGTTTATATATTTATCAATATATAAGATTTCTAACTCTACACTTCATATTTTCTTTCTGCTGGCTGCATACTGTGGATGTAAAGTTTACTCTAACTTCATTATTGCTATGTTATTATTCTATTTACTGTTGTTTTGCAAGTATACTGAGAGCTGTTGTACCGGAGACAAATTCCTTGCATGTCTAACCATGCTTGGCCAATAAAGCATCTGAATCTGAAATGTTTTCAATTTTCAAATATCAGAACAAAGAAAATACTATGTTGGATCAGGGCAAAGTAGTACGTTGTTTCTCATAGTACTGTGGTCAGCCAAATGCAGGAAATGCAAATGTACCCCTCTTCCATTCTTGTTCTGCAGTGTTATTTGAAGGCATGTTGCTCTAGGTCCAATGGTAACCTTGAACTTTGAATGCTAATAGCTCTTAATAGAGTATCCTCCATTAATTATCTAATCCCCCTTTAAAGCCAAAAGATAAAAAATAGATTGTGTATCTAGTTCATTAAAAATTAGTTATAAATTAAATGGGTTATCATATGATTGTAGGCAGTGCTGAATGCAACCATTGATCACCTATGAATGTAAGTATGACCCTTAGATTGTCCATCCTACTGTATCTTACAGTGACTTCATTTTGAATGTTTGAACATATGGAATTAAACAATTTCTCATTTATTAGGTACACCACAGATTAGTATATATAACCATGCCTGAAATGGCCAGCCAGAACATGTACTTTCTATAAAGTACTTCCAGCTGTAATGCTTCAAATGGCATTGGTTCAAGTCATCAGGAATGGAATAATTATGTTCTTCCTTTTGAATTGACAGTTCTGAAGAGGAATGATCAAACCTTTCTGCTGATTCTGCTGCAATGGCTGATCAGTGAATCCATTTTCATTTGTTAGTAAATTGATAACATAACTGAAATGTTTTGAGAGCCACTTTGGTGTAGTGATTAAAGCAGGAAATTGTGAGGTCTAGTCCCGTCTTAGAACCAAAGCCATCTGGATGACCTTGAGCCACTCACTCTCTCTCAGCCCTAGGAAGGAGGCAATGGCAAACCACTTTTGAAAAATCTTGCCCCCCAAAAAAACAGGGACTAGTCCAGGCAATCACCAAGAGTCAAAAACTAACCCAAACAGACATATATCCATACCTGAAATAAGAAGGTATATTATTCTTTCATCTCCTAGAATTTATAAAAATACTTTAAGTAAATGCATAAGTTGATTCCACTGATGTTTTTGTATTATTTTTCCACAAGAAAAGTTAGATTAAATAAAAATCTTAATTCAGTCCATGGTTGGCAACTTTCTAATGTAAAGAACCACATTTAATTTCTTTCCTTCTTTCCTTCTTTCCTTCCTTCCTTCCTTCCTTCCTTCCTTCCTTCCTTCCAGGAGATGTGGGCCAAGAGGACAGGTCATTATACTCAATGGTTTCCTTTCCTTTCCTTTCCTTTCCTTTCCTTTCTTTCCTTTCCTTTCTTTCCTTTCCTTTCCTTTCCTTTCCTTTCCTTTCCTTTCCTTTCCTTATTCCTCCACCTTCCCTTCCCTTCTCATCTTTCCCCTCTATCACACACACACACCCTACATTATCTTTCTCTTGCTGGACACCCATTTGCAGCCATGCTCTGTCCTCTCCTTTGGAATTTGGATGGCACTGCGACTTTCCGATGTGCCATCTTTCCCAGGATTCCTGGGGGTGCTTTCCTGGAAGTCTCCCTATGGAAGAGAGAAAAGGAGATTTTGGCAGAGAGGGTGGTCATCGACCTTCTGGTGCTTCCTGCCCCCCAGGTTCAGCCACAATGGATCCTGAGCAGCCATTGTTGGTCTCTTATCTCTCTCCCCACTTCCCTCATTGACAGCTGGGATATTTTTATGTTGATCAGTGGAGAAATAGTGCAAAGTAGTTTTGTGTGCAAAGTTTGCAGCAAGGGTCCTAGTGCTTTGCAGGTATACACTTTCCCTTTTTCTTGGTAGTCTCATGGGGGGTGTTTATCTTTAGACCGGTTCAACTGAGCATAAACGGAGCTCAAGGCACTGTGGACAATCTTTGCCAGCCATGCAGGGTTAATGCAGTCTGTTCTTTCCTCTTCATCTCCTGCCATTGCACCAGATTGTTTTACACCTTGGCTCACTGGCTAGAGCTGACTGCCACTCCCCCCTCCCAATTTCCTTGCATTGGGTTCTTTTGGGGTTTGGGAGAAAAGCTGCCTTGCATTTGCCTGAGCACCTTTGCGAGGACAACACTTGTGTCTACTGTCCCCCGTCTCTAAATTTCTTTGATGCAACTTTTGGCTGACCCCTCTTGGAAGCAGGAGGCTGTGATTAGTCATGACTATGCTCTGCATGCGTCTGTGCTCAACGCACATGATCCTTCTTGCTGATGTGACATGAGCCCTCAAACAGAGGGGGGCAAGCGAGGGTTGAGCAGTGCTGGGGCTTGGCAGAAGACCGAAGCCCAGGCAGGGCAGCTGAGGACAGGCAGGCGTGCTCCTCGCTGGCCGGCCGGCCGGCCTGCATTGGTGCAGGGGACTTGTGGTCTTGCAGCCATCTTGAAATGGGGTGGGGTCTGCCGCCGGATCCAGCTGCATCTTCGGAGGACAGGTTCCTTGGCTGCGTGTCCGGGGGAGGCAGCTGCGCAGAGGTGGTGCTGAGGCTGCCTTAAATGATAACACTTTCCCCGGTCTAGATACCCACCAGTAAAGAGGATTCCAGTCCCCAGAATTCCCCAGCCAGCGTAGCCATCCGTTCCTGAGAATTCTGGGATTTGAAGTCCCCATATTGTGGAAAAGCTGCACTGCTGTTAATTGAATTTGCTTGGCATAAAAGAAGTTTTTCCAGGTTCTCTGCCTGAACCCGGGTGCTGCAGAAAAGGTGTAGTTGCCAAGACGGTCGAGGCTCTTGGTGGTCTGAGCCGGCCACCAAGAGCATCTCTAAACTGAGGTTGCTTGTTGGAAGCCACCTGAGCAGGCCAAGATCGCGATCAGGGGACCCCAGGATGCTGCACCCCTCATAAATGCATGCTGGTTACCAAGTGCCCAAATCCTGATCACGTGTCTGCGGGGATGCTGCCGTGCTTTAAGTGCGAGGACCGGTTAGTCATAAGTCACTTCTTTCAGCGCTGTTGTACTTTTGAACTGTCATTAAACGAATGGTCCTAAATAGAGGATTCCCGGTCCACGTCAATGCCATTGAAAAGACATCAAAATCTATCTCTGTCCTCTCTTCAGACATTCTTGTAACCCCTTTTTACGTCACGGAAAAGATCCTAACGTAACTCTTGAGAGCTGGAAACCGTTGCGCGCCCCTTTTGTTTTTTTTTTTTTTTACCACTGGGAGTAAAAAACGCGCTGGCTCACCTAACAGGTTGACAATGTGGGTCCCTGCTCAGGGTTGTGAAGCATTCTGGATCTCCAGATAGTCTCAGAAACAAGGTGGGGGGTTTCACCTGTTGGGTCTGGTCACAGTTGTTTAGCCACCCCTGTGTCTTTGCCTGTGGGGAGGCTAAACCCCTTCCTAACGTGGCTTTTGTTTTTCCATGTTCATGCTCAATAGCCTGCTTGGCAACTGGCCTGCGTGGAGCCTCCCAACTTGCAGAGGCTGATGGCTGCAAAGCCCCTCCAAAGCCCGGCACAGGTAAGTCTCTGAGCCTCTCCTTCTTTCCCCAGTGTGCATCTGCTGGGCATGTTCCCCGCTGGCCGGTCTGGCAAAGCCAAGGAAAGGGTTAAGCCAGTGCTTCTCAGCCTTGGCAGCTTGAATGTGTGTGGACTTCAGCTCCCAGGATTCCCCAGCCAGCGTGCATGGCGTTGAAGTCCACACATCTTCAAGCTGCCAAGGCTGATCAGCACTGGACTGGACCCTAACCCAGCCTGCCTAGTTAGCCGATGCTTCTTTGCTGTGTGCTGAACCAAAATAATGTGCCATGCATGGGGTGGGTATGGCCCAGGACACTGTGCTGTAGTGTCCTGAATGGATTTTGGAGAGCAGGCCACTGCCCCTCTCCTTAGCTTATCAGGGTCATTTGTGGGGAGCCCCCTTGCCCCCCCAGATGGGGGTCTGCCTTTCCCAGAATGGCTGAAAACCAGCAGAGAAGCCCTTGTGAAGTTTGGAAAAGAGGCTGACTCTTGCGTTGGATGATCTTTTCTTTTTTTGGAAAAAAGAGATTTTTCTGGATATAGCTGGGAGGGAAGCAGAGGAAAGTCTCTTTCACTTTCCCCGGGTGAAACTCTCTCTCCCCCAAGGCCTGGCAGGGCTCCCAGTTGCTTGAGATAAACCACTCTCTGCTCCCAATTTGGGTCCTTCCCCCGCAACCCCCCACTGACAGCTCCCTCCTCTCTCTTTCCCTCCCCTCTGCAGAGCCTTGCCAGGAACAACCCTTCCAAAGAGCCGGCTCCGTCCGGGAACGGGCTCGCAAGTTCAACTTCGGCACCCCGAACCCACCGGCTGCTCCCCAGAAGGGAGAGAAGGCTGGCAGAGGGCTGCCTCTCTTGCCACAAGAGCATCCTTCACCCTCCCTGCGTGCAGCCAACTTACCGTTCAGGGACCGTGGCGGCACTGCCCTTCGGACTTTCCAGGCTGGCAACGGGGCACAGCGCACAGAGCGCACCGGTGCTTCTCACGCCAAGGCTGGGGCAACTCAGCCCCCTTCGCAGGCTCCGGCCAGCCCTAAAGAGGCAGGCGGTCCCCAGGGGCGGAACCAGGGCAGCCAATGGCAGCAGCAGAAGCTGCCCCCCGCCCAGCCTCGAGTTGAAAATGCCAAGGGGGTCTCCACGGACTCAGAGGTGCTCCATCGCCGGCCAAGCGGCTCTACCCACAGCCCGGTGTCCTCCCTGGTGCCCCGTCCCACTGCTGACCCTGATGAGATGAAGACCCTCCTCACCATTGAGATCAAGGATGGACGCAATCAGCCTCTCCGGGGTCACCTTGCGGGGCCCCCCGGGAACCAGCGAGCAGGTGAGTGTCCCTCTTGGTCATAGGAGGGCGGCTTTGCTCTCAGCCTGATGCCCCTTTTTTGCTCTCTTTTGTGGCAAGGAAGAAAGATGCCCCCAAATCAGGATTTCCCCCACGCTGCTTCTGAGGGTCCCTTGCGAAGGGGGCAGGGGGTCCAGTCCAGGGAGCTGTGGACTTTTTCAGGCAGCTCAGAACAATCTCTGGGGGATGCAGGGGGGAAATGCAAAGGGCCTTTGAATAAATCAGAGGAAACGCTACCCTCCTGTGCTTGTAGGGGTGAACTATGAGAAAGGTAATCCCTCCCACCCTCACAAAGTCTGCGTCAAATGCGTCGCTTTCCTGTGGTCTGGGGCAACCGACCCTCCGCCCAGACCACCAAGCCAGCCGTTGCAAATGTCCCCCAGTGTTTGTCGCATCCTGGTTCAATGAAGTAACTGCTGGGCATTTTCAGGGAAGGCGTTCGAAATGGAGAGGAGGGGTGCAGAGCCGTGTCAAAAGTGCGGGGCTAGGAATGGTTGCTTCTTTCTCCCCAGGCTGGCCTGCAGGAGCCATGATCCTTGGGGTCGAGGGAAGGTTGTGATCTCTCCCTCTCTGTGGATATGGGGCGAGAGAGGAGGTGATGAAGGGAGTCCTTGGTGAAGGGATACAAGTGACCTGCACCCTGAAGCGGTGCCAGCAATCTGTATGTTCCTCCAAGCTGGTGGGAAGCAAGCAAGAGTTATGTTAGATGTTAGATTAGAGATCCTGGCTTGCATAGAATAGGGTGAAAGCCCCTGCTTCGTGGATGGCCCCAGCCCTGTGGCCTTTCACGAGACTTTAAAAACCTGGCTGTGTTCCCGAACCTGGGGTGCTGAACATGTTAAGGGCCCCCCGTTTCTCGGCTTTCCTGTTCACCGGCCAAGTATCTTGGCGGCCGTGTATATTTATTTTGGAAGTTTTCTATTGTTCTTACAGTGCTTTTTACTGTTGGAATAAAATGGTGGGGTCCCCGGTGCTCTCTGAGCTTGGTGGTTCTCTTGCAGGCATTTCCTTACCCGACTAGGGAACATCATCAGTGCTTTTGCTTGAATTGTTGCTTTATTTTATTTTTTTTAATACTTCTGGAACTGACTGAGACGGGTGGCTACCGAAATCGCACCGATAAACAAACAAGTCACAGTAAATGAGTAGGGAGAGCAAACCTGGGGTTGGGTTGCATTTGGCTGATGCTGGCTGGGATGTGGCCGACCTGACCGGCACGTCCCCAGGGAATGGCGCCTGCAGTGGCCTCTGTGGGGTACGTCCTCTTTGCTCTGTCCTATCCAGAAACGAGACGCAGAGCCTCGGTCCCACCGGGTGCAACTTGCTCCGGCTTGACTTCTTCACCTTTTCTTGTATCTCCTGCCTTTCATTCCCTCGGCTGAGTCTTCCTTACCCCTCTGCTCTGCTCTGCAGATCATCCCGATACCTAACACTTAAGCAACCGGTAGCAGAGTTGTGCTGCCGCAACTGAGCCACCCACAGTAGTGGCAGGTTGAAGCGTGAGCCACAAACTGTGGCCGGTGGCTGTTGCCTCCCCGCTTGAGGTCCCAGAGGTTGGACATTTTCCTACTTTGGGCGGAATCGCTTCTGCATGCAATGGGCCAGGCTGATGTTTATCAGCTTAACTGGATGGAAAGTTTTCTCAGTGGTGTGGGGTTGGGTTTTTTTTATTATTATTATTATTTGAAAAAATCTTGGCATCGGCTCCTCCTCGAGCTGAGAAGCAGTTCCTTTCCCAGCTGGAGCTCCCCCTCCAAAATCCAGACCAGGCTAAATCTAGATTCATAAAAGGCTGTGGAAGGTGGTACAGACGCTGCCACATACGTTGTGTGGTGTGGCTGTCGCACAGATGCCCTAAATGCTTCTGTGTTCCAGAGCTTGCTGTTTGGTTCAGATCAAGCCTGGCATGACTTATTTGACTTCGGCTTGGAGAAGGTTTGCCAACTGTAGCTTTACACTTCCCATTGATGTGCCAAGCCATCCTTGAGGGCCCTGAACTACAACTCTCATCATTCCCAGCCAAGACTTGCAACTTGGGAGATGTCAAGGGCATTGGCCATGACCAGAGCAGTGTTTCTGAACTCTGACAACTTAAGACATGTGGACGTCAACTCCCAGCTATGTATATGTTTCCACACACACAAAATTCTGGGAGGTGAAGTCCATACATCTTCAAGTCGCCAACGTTGGACAGCCCCGATGTAGACACTTGTGCAGTAATAATGCATGCATTTACCTCCGAGTTGGTTGATCCCTTCTCCGCAAGCCCAGTTTCTTGCGATATCTTTTTCAAGCTTCTCTCAAACCCGCTTTCCTTTCCCAAACCCACAGAGCTCACCGTTGGACCGAGAAGCTCCCCGCTGCGAATCACCACGACCGGCCATGGCAGTTCCAGCAGCAGTATTAAGAAGGTGGGTCTGTTTCCTCTGTTGGCTTTCCTCTTCCCTCGCCTTCGGTTGTGCCTGCAGGAACAGGTTGCTTTGTTTTGGCTGTGCTTTGGGGAAGCGGAGGGAGGGGGGCAGTTGGAACCCTTCACTCTGGAGGGGAACGTTTATCCAGTGGTTCAAATTTTGCATTTGCAGAAACAGCACAATAAAGACCTGACAGGCCTGTTTATTAGGGGTGTTCATCCTTTGAAAGCAACGGGGAAGAATGGATGGATGATGAGCTCCTCCTTCAAGCCGTTGTGTCTTTTTTCAGGCTCGTGATAGTAGGAATTAGGGTTCCGACAGACAACAATATTTGTAGCTCAGAGTGACATTGTGGAGCCCTCGGTGTTCTCTGAGTTTGCGAGATCTTTGGCAGACATTTCATGACCAAACTAGGTAACATCATCAGTGTTGGAGAGGAATGAGCAAAGAGATAAAAAGAGCAAATCTGCTCTGCAGCCGGAGCAGAATCTGGCTGCAGGGAAGGCGGGAGACATGGACATTTTGCAAGTGGAGGGCACTTTCTCTCTTGCAGGGGATGCCCGGCTCTTCCCCTCCCCTCCCCTCCCCTCCCGACCAGCCGGATCACTTGGCTCCCACCCATCCTTCTGTCCTTGTCTGTCACGGGAATGCCACCCAGGGCAGAGGGGCTCCTCTGCGCCTAGAATAGCCGGCCAGTGACATCAAGGACCCGCCCCACCGTCCTGCCTTGTGTCCTGCAAATTGTCAATCTGGCGAGGCAGCCAAGAAGACGGGTGTCTGTCTTCTCTCGGGACGCCTTGCCTGCACCCAGAGCGAGCTCGGCTTGGGCTTGCCACTGCCTCTGCCGCGCCGCTGTTGGCATCATGCCTGGGGTGCCCACTCTTGACCAGGAGGGTGGACAGGAGTCGTCCGCAATGGAGCCCTCGGGCCAGGCTTTGCAAGGGGACGATGAAGAGAGGGAGACCTGTCGCCAGGTCCTGGAGCGGCGGATAGAAGAGGCTAAGCGCGTGGTGGGCCCGCTGGTCTCGGCCATCGGCAACCTGCGAGAGGAGGCCGCCGCCCTACGGGCCGAGCAGCAGCGACTCCGTCAACATGTGGAGCAGCTCCGGCAGTTCCTGAAACAGGAGAAAAATCCCAGCACGGAAGATCCGTGTCCCCACTTTGAAGGCGCTAAGGTGCCCGAGGAGCCGGTGGCAGGCTCTCCAACCGTCGCCGGCACCTCGAAGCCTTCGGAAGTGGATGCGTGTCACAACGGCAGTCTTGGAGGTCCCTCGGCTCCGGAGAGCGGCCAGCAATTTTGAGGAAGGATTATTCAGGATCGCGCCCGCACCCCCCCTTCCCTGCTCCCGGCATGGAAAAGGAACGGGATGCTTCTGCTCTTGAACCAGGCCAGCACGCTGAACGCCCCCCGCCCGAATTCCTCATCCGAGAAACACCAAATCCTGTGACTCTCGCAAGGAGCACCCGAGGCCATTCCTGCCCAAAGAAATCTGTCTAAAAATTGACAGGAGAAGATCTGTTAAATGATGTCCGGCGCGCGGCGGGAAAATGGCGCAGAACGATCTCAGCGC
>JANHZU010003275.1:106106-122593 GCA_032468055.1 Acrochordus granulatus
TTGGGAAGACTCCGGGAGGCAGTGCAAGACAGGGGGCCTGGCATAATGCAGTCCATGGGGTCATGAAGAGTTGGACACGACTGCGCGACTGAACAACATCTTACTTATGTTCAGTCTTTTGAAACTATCACACATTTGGGTTTATTTCCAGTTTACTGTTGTGTCAGTGATGTATTAAGCAACTCTCAAAGAAAATTGATCTTTAAAATATCACTTCACATCTGTTTGGCCAGAACAGCCTTAGAAGTTACTTTGCAGGAGGAGATTCATGTAGAAAATGAGGCAAGAAAATTTGCAAATTTCAGAATATGTTGCATTTATTGTTTTACCATCTATTTTGCTAAGAAATAACCACAAGGCCCAAACAAGTTAGCAAAAGAAAACAAAAATCTGAAAGTTGCTTGTCTTCCCATTATATCCCCTGCAGCTCTATAGCTTTGTTTTTTTTATATCCCTTTTTAGTCTCAAACCTTAAGAAGGAAAGAATTTGGGCTTTTAACTTGTAACTTCCTGGAGATCATTTTCACATGGAAAGATTGGGCATTAAAGAAAAAAACCTCTTCACTTTCCTCTCCATAACTTTCAGAAGCCCTGCTGTTAAATATTTCTGCTCTATTGCAAACTATACAATGCTTTTCATTTTCCATCACATTATACAAATGCTCTATATAGAGAAGCTTGCAGCCCATAAAAGCTTTCCTCATCCTGGAGTTTCTAGGTACTTTAGACTCCAGCTTCTGTGGCTCACCTGGTTGAAATGAAGGGACTCATAACAAACACAGCTGGACAAAAGATCTATAATTTGTGAAAATACCTTAATTACTGTTGCCCATTATTATACTCTTTCCTAGTCTACCTCCAATAACAGTTTGCGCATCACAGTTAACTGTGCTTCGTTTGACCGTGTTGATAAATAAACCACAATTAACTGGGTTCAACCAATTTGCTAAGTGTGTTAACCTAAAACAGTTGACAGTTTTTGATGCTGTATGAACCTATCTGTTGAAACAGTTTGCCAAGTGGTAATGTGATGGACTAATTGGTGGTTCAGCATTATGTGCAAGGCCAGGTAATTCAGTCAACGGTGGTGGCCAGTTAACCATAGGTTGTCTGTTGTGAGATTAACTTCTCTTTTGTTACCTCCAACCAGCCTTCCTACTCAGCATCTACATCTATTGGATTTAGGTCTGGAGACCTGAGGTTGAGAAAAGCCACCTTGCCCTTTTCATCTCTTGGATTCCAAACTTTGTTCACTGGATCTATTTCTGACCTTGGTTTATATGTTCCTCCATGGTGGATGTTCAGGTGGGCCCTCCATATTCTGTAGAAGAGTCACCACCATCTCCTGGCAAGCGAGGCACAGCCAGAAAAGCACAGAGAGAAAAACACAACCTCTCATCTTTCTAATGGAAAAGGAGTTGCATTAAACCTATTAACATCAGCCAAATGGGATCATCAATTTTTAATCAGAAATATGGAAAGCCAGCCTCAGAAGCAAGTAAATTTAAATAACGCTCACAGGGAAATCCAATCACTTAAGCACAGGCACTTAAAGCAGAGGCACCCGAGCGAAGGGGAGTGAGCAGTGACGAGAGGAGAAGACGACAGCTGTATTAATAAAGATTAAAGTGCTGCGAAGGCCAAGCGATCGGCTCCGTTAACCCCTTGCCCGGCCGCCTTGGCTGCGCAGAGGCCCGCGTGCAACATGTCCGCGTTTCCCGCCTCGCCGTCAGTCGCTGCGAGGAAGACGCGCTCGGCCGCGCCGCGTGCGAGACCGGGGCTGCGGGAGTAAAGCGATCCCCCCGAAGGCGGCGTGGTCCTTTGGCACCTGCCCCCGTCCCCCACCCTCTCCTTTTCCCAGGCTCAGCGCTGCACGCCGAGGGGCGAGTTTGCGAAGAGCGCGGGGCCGACGGGCCATGGCGGCGGGCAGGAGCGAGCGCAGGCCCCCTCCCCTTCGCTGAGGAGGGGGAGGATGACGGGCGGCAGCCTCCCCCCGGGGCTGCTGGCGCTGAGCGCCGTCCTGCTGTGGCAGCCGTGCCAAGGGAGCTGCGGCGAGCAGAAATGCGGCGCGCAGGAGAGTTGCTGCAGCTACGGCAACGCCACCTACGCGGAGACCAAATGCTGCAGGCTGCCTTTCCACACGTTCCTGGACAACGTGGGCTGGTTCGTGCGGAAGCTCTCCGGGCTGCTGATCCTGCTGGTGCTCTTCGCCATCGGGTATTTTCTGCAGCGGATCATCTGCCCCAGCCCCCGCAGGCACGGTCGGCGCCGCCGGCGCCCGGGGCAGCGGGGCGAGGAGGAAGAGGAGGAGGCGGACGACGACGAAGAGGACGACGCGGAGGAGCGGGACTCGCTCGCCCGCAGCACCCCGCTGAACGGGACGGCCGCCACCTCGCAGGACTCGCTGCTGGAGCGCGGGGGCCGAGAGCCGCCGCTGCCGCCCCCTGCCCTGCACGTCGTCTCGCCCGGCCTGCTGCAGCTGCCCAGCTACGAAGAGGTGAAGTACCTGCCCACTTACGAGGAGTCCATGCGACCCCCGCCGCCCCTGGTCCTGCCCGTCACCAGCCTGGCCAGCGGGACGGGCGGAGGCCCCGCCGAGCTGGATCGCTGGGCCAGGGGCAGCTGAAGGCGCGCCCCGTTCTGGCGAGCGCCCTGCCGCTGGTCCCAAAACGGGCGCTGGCCCGTCGGCGTCGCCAGGGATCTGGCGCCGGACCCTTTCTTTCCGTTTGGAGATGCCGGGAGGGGCGGCGGGATAGCGGAGAAGGGAAAGGGAGGGCGGCCCGAGCGTCTCCCTCAGCCCTCCTTTTCTTCCTCTTGCGAAGTTGCGCGGCTGAGGGAAGCGCAACTCTGCCTCCTCGGAACACCTGCGGAACACCGACAGCCTTTCACGTGTGAGATGCCTGATGGTTGCACAGGTATCTTAAGTGCCAGTCTAAATATGTGACACGTATTCATATCGGAGAGATTCACGACTAGCAGCTGGATTGTTTTTTAACGGTCCTTCCCTGGATGGTGTGGATCCCTTCTGCCCAAGTACCTGATCACTTCCTAATGCAGAATAAAACTTTGAAAGGGAAGTGTGTGATTTTCTTACTTGAAGTAAATCCTGATCATGTTGGTTTAAATAATTCTTCTCTTGCTGAAATTTGCTTATGCACATCAACAAGTAACTGTTTATTGAAATGTGTTTATGCAAAATCATCAATATTCCTGGAGGTGAGGTGGGATCATCAGGATAAAGGTACAGAATCCCTTCCAGTTCCTGTTTTTTTTAAGCACTTTGACACTTTGGGGTGTGTGATGACTGGGAATTCATTAAAAAACTTTCTTTTAATACAGAAGGAGCAAGTCATTTGTCTTTTTTGGGAGAAGAGCATTATTAAAAGTCCATTTTACAGTATACTAACATAAGTTATCACTGATTACCAGTGATATATACTAAGCTCTCCTGATCTAACACTCTAGAGCAATAGGAAGGCAAGTTTTCTTGCTTTCTCAAATTATTTGAGAGAGAACCATAGCCAACTTCTAAACCAGGACAGGGTCGGTTTTTTTCTCCACCACTTTTTGTACTGATATTACAGATAGGTTGAAGATTACACACTAGACCTTTTAAAGATTTTGTGCAGGTTAATATCTCTATGTATGACCTCTATATAGCATTAAGATGTTTAAATATCCAACATTTCTCTCTGAACTCCCAAAATTGTTTGTATATTTCTTTGCTATAAAAGAGTGTGAAAGATTTCTGGTTGGCTCAAAATGTTACCTGCTGTGTTATTTTCCACTTGGTCCTATTAAAGGGATTCTTTGATATGCAGAACTAATATTTGGTATTCACCTGTCTCCAACCTAGGAGGACACCTTAGTCATCACGATCTTCTCCTTAGCCACCAAAGTGAAATATAGAGATAATAAGACTTGGCAATTGCAAGCATTGCTGAGATAATATTTGAGAAGCACTTTTGATAATTTGAGAAGCACTGAATTATTGAAAAATATTGAGATCAGATAAGCAAGTCTTCTTAATAAACCATTTGCTTTCCCCCCACTTCTCTTCTATCCCTGGTTGATAGCAATCATCAGGCTCATGATGGCCACTTCAAACATCAGTGATGGTACTTCCTAACATCAGGCATGAGAGTTATATAATGTTATAGGTGGTAATCTTGATTCTGGATAATGATGTCATACAATATAAGAAATCTTGGTCTGGTAATGATGTACTAGGGGACAAAGAATGAGATGGAGCAAGCAGGCTTGCATAAGCCACAATTTCAAGAAGTACCAGTTAGCCCACAATGAGAATTGCTTCCTAAACAAAATCTCAGTTACATCATTTGAATTGGGGATTGTGCACTTTTATTTAAGGCCATCTTATTGAACTCAGTGTGACTTATTTTCAAATAAATATAGAGGATTGGCTAAACCTGTTATCTGAAGGAACATATAGTGATGATGTCTATGCTGTTGGTAGCATTGTAAAGGAAGACTAATAGCTATGCTTTAAAAAACAGCAAAAACTATAACATATCTAAACCAGAATATTCATCCAATGTATTTTGAAGATGATTTATTGGAACTGTCACAATTAAGAAACTGCTTATCTAGATATTCAGGTAAGGGGGAGCTCTAGTTTCTACACACTTATAAACTGTTAGGTGAAGTAAAAGAACAGTGCAGCTACTATGGAGTATAACCCTCTCAGTTGGCTTGTTTGTAATTATGAAATTTTCCATTATGCAACTGATTTTATTACACAGTGATGGAACATTGTTTTTACTAAGTGCTTAATTATTGCTTTAAATCCTTAATATTTAAGAACATCTCAATTTTTAGGAACACCTCAATAATATACTTAGTGATGGATTCCTTCTGCCCAAGTACCTGATCACTTCCTAATGCAGAATTACTTATTCTGAAGTACTTACCAGTTCTCCATTTCAAATTGCTTTCTCAGAGCTGGGCTTTTATGGCGCAATATTATGTATTTGCAAGTCATATGCATTTGGACTTTGATTCCTAAGTATTTCCCTCTATGAACAAGTTAAACATTAGTTTCATATTACAGAGAAGACAAAATACAAACTGACAAACAGATGAACAAGCAGCATTAAAGAGAAGAAAAATAACTTTTAGACCAGGAGTTCCAAAAGGAGTGCTAATTTGATGCTTGTATGAATAGAATGGGTTTCACAACCTCATTAATAAGTTTCATTTTGCTTGTTTAAATGGGATGTCCACAGAGCAAAGGAAGTGGAGACTATAGTCTTCTACATGGCAGATAAACCCTCAGTCAGTTGTTGCTTAGCATTTCAATGTGACATCACATTTTGTATCCATTAGAGATTGAAATTACATTAGATTGAATATGAATGTGGTTTTAGCGTTATTGGCCCATGGCTTCAGCGGCGTTGGAAATACAAAACTCTCCATCAAAGGAAGTGAGAAAAGGTCCTAGGTCACATTCCAAGTATGCAGTTTGTGTAAGTTACTCACTTTTAGTTCACAAATTGGGGCCTTTCCAGTCAAGTTGGTGCATAATATAAATGGGAAGCAGAACTGAAACCAGAAACATTTACAAATGTAATTTGGCCAGGTAAAGATAAATGCAGAGAATTACTGCAGGAGATCATTCTTGACTTCTTAGAAGACTGTGGTTTCTTAGAAGATTTTTATTTAGGTACATAAAATCATAAAGTATACTAATTCCTAAACTCAGAAAAAAAAGTGATGTGGCTCAAAAACAGGAGCTATCCACTTGAAACATTATGTGGCAGCAGTAATGTCATAATCCCACCCTGAAAATAGTTTTGTTTCTTCCAAAAAGTATTTATGTACTTGTGGATCAGCCCATCTGAGGATAAGCCAACTCTTGAATGTTTTGTATGTTTTAATTTTCACAATTGTTTGTCTGAAGGTGGCACAAATTTTAGTTAATTTTAAAATTAACTCCATTTTAGTCAAAAGTTTGAGTGTCTGCTTAATATGAATATTTTTAAAAAGTTGAGGGAAAAATCTCCTTTATATATTTGCAGATAAGCCCATCTACTAGCCAAATCCAATTTTTGAACCTAAAATCCTTAATTTTATCTGCAAGTATATACAGTAAGATTTGTTTTATGGTGGCAAGAGTATTTCTGCTTTAAATTAGTCATATCACAGCCATTGAAATCTTAAATATTTTAAGGGATCAATATCTCAGTATTTTTTAAATTAGAGATCTAATACCTTGAAAACATGCTTACATGACATGCTGAACTATAACTAGGCAATCATACTTTACCCTTACATGTTTAAGCCCACCTAGTTTGATTCGTTAAGTAGCTAGTTAGTGTTTCAGTGATTCATGTTAAACTGGAAAATTGGATTGAAAAAATAACAGTTAACTAAGGCTTCATATGCTACTGGGATAAAGTCTTTGAGATGTGACCCATCCAGAAATTAGAAAAGCTGATGTCTCAAGAAATTGTAACAATATGTTCTATTCCCATTTAAGGTGGTTCATGTGCAATTTCATACTTAAGTGCATTTAATAACAAGATAGTGGGTAACTCTGGGGAGATGTTAATCTTGATATATTCCTACATGAAAATATATAGAAGGAAACTGGTGGTATTTGATTACTGGTGGGTATTTGATTAAATAAGGATAAAAATTCTCTAAATCTGCCTCAAATGAATTTTCAAATTTTTCATGGCAACTAACCTCAAACAAACTACTGATTATAATTGCCCCAAATCAGATAGATACGTTGCCAGTAAGTAGCCTGCTCACTTTGACAGTGTCCTATCAGTCTGAGGCTTGACCTTAACTTAAAGCCATAACTAATTTGTGAGAAGTTGAGGATAATGGAATGAAAGCTTTTACTGTCTCTTCAAAACCACATTTATCTGTTTAAAGATGAAAACAAGAATAGAATTAACAAATATGAAGTTTGTTATTAAAGCATCTCCTTTGTACTCAAACATTTTGATTTAACATTATTAAATTTATTTATCACTTAACTTGCAATGAGCAACTCTGGGTAGTGCACATTAAAAATAACAAAAATATACAATTATATAATAAATACAAAATTGAGATAAGAAATATAAAATTAGGAGAAGTACAAGATAAGAGGACAGAATGGTAGTGGGGTTATTGATCAAGTAGCCACCTTACTGATGATACATGGCTACCCAGCCCCCAAGTCAACCCACAAAGCCCTGTCTTCAGGCTTTTTCAGAAGGCCAGAAGAACAAGGGCCAACCGCACGCATCCCGTGACGAGGAATGTTCCAAACGGCGGGCCTGTCTTCTGAACCCCGTCAGCCAAAATTCCCTGGCTGTTGGCAAGGGTAGGGCAGGCTGAACCCATTGGAGCAAGACAGTCCCTTAAATAACCTGGACCCATGCCATGAAGGGCCTTATAGGTGATGACCAACCTGGATGAATTGTACCTGGAACCATTGGGGCTCACATAACAGCAGTATATTATATAGGTCACCTCTTAAGAAGTGTTTAACTGGATTTTCATTGGAGAAATTACTGTTGTGTCTTTAACATGCTGAAAATATTCTCTCTGTAATGTTTCTTTAGAGTAAGCCCACTCAATAGTTAATGAGTATTTTCTGGAAGATTATAAATGGCTTTTAGCTGCCATTCAGTTTCCTTTTCTCTCCACTGCAACCTTAGCAAGTACCTTCTTAGTTGTGGTTAGATGTAACAATACATTATTGTTTCTAGAGCATGAGTCCCATTTTCCTCATGCTAATTTTTTGCACTTATTATATGAAAGCACTTTAGAAGGCTATATGCTTTAAAAATGAAAGGCTATACTAGCATTTGAACAAATATACATTACTGGCTGTAAAAATGCACAGAGGAAAGCAGTTTTCCTTGTTACTTTCTTCTGATTAAAATGCATTAGTGGAATCCAACATTTTCTTCTAATCATACATGGAAACAGGAGGATATAAAATTTTAAAAAATCAATCTCGGCCCTTTGCATTCTAATTGTTTGTAGAAGAAGCACCATAATAATTTAAATAGTGAAACTATTAACAATACTTGTCTTCCTGAACGTACTTTTTGAGTCAGATTGGAAGTTAGAAGGGAAAGGTGCAATCTTTAGCTCTTTATTTCTTGCTAATGTGGGGTTTCAGGGTGCAATGAAAAAACAAAAATAAGAACTAGTTTGTATCCTTTTTGCTATTTGACAATTTCTTCCCTACTTTTTCTGAGCAGTTTTCAATTTTCAATTTTGGGCTCCAGGTAAAACTGAGCATGTATAAGAAATAACTTGATAGTGTACACTCCTCTTACTATCAGTTCTCTGAGTGTCTTTTCACTCCTTTGATTAGAGTTAACTTAGCCAATGTAAAGATGGGGCCATGTATATTTATTGCTAAAACACATCCAAAACTGATCCTTTGAAGAATTTATTCAGAATAATACAACTGTGTTAAGCAATATGAAGGAACAGCAAAAGCTTGACAAGACCTCGTGCTATAGTCATGGACTGGATTGGAATCGGCAAAATCCAAAATCTGTGGAGAGTCAAGTATGTGTTAGACTGTGGAGCATGGTGAGTCATGTTTAGTCCATTTCTCAACCCAGCCCAGCCCAGCCCAGCTCAACTCACAGAGGTAAGTAATAAAGAAAGATGCCCAACTTCCAGAAGAAAAGGTGGGATGTAAATTAAATAGAGGAAAAAGTAGGTTTTGTCTTGAACCCATTGATTGTTGCATTTGATAGAGTTGGTATATAGTTACTGCTTGAAAAGACTTTACTTCTTTGTAACTTGCCAGGAATTTAAGTGGCTTCTATTTACAATGTCTCTATGTGGAAGAGCAGGTGGCTTGAAAAAATTGCAGACACCTGTGCTGTCATCTTTCCCCCAGCATCAGCAGGGCAGAGTTGTCAATAAAGTTGTAACCTTGACACAGGTGTGAGAGGAGAGGTATGCTTTAGAGCTCAACAGCCAACAGCAAACAGAGTACATCAACTAAACAAAAGGTGTGTTTTTTCTTCAGAAGGTAGATAGTCCAAAAAAGAAGAAAAATAGTATTAATGCTCAGCAAGAGAAAACACAATGTAATAGTGCAAGAGCTCTATGTGCTGGTCATTCTTAGAAAAAGAAGAAATTTCACAGAGATGGGAGTGGTTAAGATAGAACAAGCTTAAGAAAGAAACATTGATGCATACTAGTAATAGTATAATGCATAAAAGGCAACAGGTGCTTATCTCTGTTTCATAGCTGAAGAGCCAGTGTTCATCCAAAGACTCTTCCATGGTCGTGTGGCCGGCATGACTATATGCCAAGGCGCATGGATGCTGTTGCCTAGCCAACAAGCCCGGGGCTTAACAATTCACACCACCTAGCACCCTAGTATAACGCACAGTCTTCTTCTTTTGGCTGCTCCTGTCAAGGGTTGCCACAGTGAATCTTCTATTTCCATCTTCCTCAGTCTTCAGAATCCTCAGTCACACCGGCCTCCTGCATATCCTCTCCTACAGCATCCATGTACTTCCTCCTAGGCCTTCCTCTTCTTCTCCTGCCCAGTAGCTCCATCCTCAACAATCTCTTCCCAACATACTCATCATCCTTCCATAACACATGCCCAAACTATCTGAGTCTCACTTCTCTCACTTCGTTGCCAAACCTTCCTACCTGTGCTGTCCCTCTAATATACTCATTTCTAATCTTGTCCAGCTTTGTCACACCCAATGAGAATCGCAGCATCTTCAACTCTGCCACTTCTAGCTCTGCCTCTTGTCTTTTGGTCAGGGCCACTGTCTCCAGGCCATACAGCATTGCTGGTCTCACCACCATCTTGGAGATCTTCTTTTTCATTCTTGCAGATCCCTTTCTATCACAGATCACTCCTGACACTCTTCTCCATCCACTCCATCTTGCCTGCACTCTCTTCTTCATGTCTTTGTCACATTTCCCATTACTTTGGACAGTCAACCCTAGATATTTAAAGTCATTCACCTTCACAACCTCTACCCCTTGCAACTGCATCCTTCCACCATCATCTCTCTCATTTATGCACATGTACTCTGTCTTGCTCCTACTGACTTTCATTCTCCTTCTCTCCAGTGCATACCTCCATTTCTCCACATTCATCTCAGGGCACTCCCAACTTTCACTGCAGATCACAGTCACCTGCAAACATCATCTTCTATTGAGACTCCTGTCTGACCTGTCCATCATCATTGCAAACAGGAAGGAGCTGAAGGCCGATCCTTGATGCAAACCTACCTTAACTTTAAACCAATCTGTCATTCCTACCGTACACCTCACTGCTGTTACACTGTCTTCATACATATCCTGTACCAACTGCACATACTTTTCTGCTCCTCCAGGCTTTCTCGTACAGTACCATAACTCCTCACTCAGCACTCTATCATATGCTTTCTCCAAATCCACAAACACACAGCACAGTTCCTTCTGGCCTTCCATGTACTTCTCCTGTAGCACTCTTAGTGCAAACATTGCATCAGTAGTACTCTTTCTTGGCATAAAACCATATTGCTGTTCACTGATTGTCATCTCTTCTCTCAACCTAGCTTCTACTACTCTTTCCCACAGCTTCATGCTGTGTCTCATCAACTTTATGCCTCATCAACTTTATGCCTCTCTTGCAGCTCTGTGCATTTCCCATGTTCTTAAAAATTGGGACAACTACACTTCTTCTTCACTCTTCAGGCATTTTCTCACTTTCCAGAATCTTGTTAAACAATCTGGTTAGCAGCTCCATTGCCATCTCTCCTAAACAGTTCCATGCCTCTACTGGTATATCATCTGGGCCAACTGCCTTTCCATTTTTCATCCTTTCATAGCCCACTTCATGTACATCCCAGTTCACTATGTGTGACTCATCTAACCTCCTCTCTCTCTCACTTTATACAATCATCAGTTCATCAAAGTAGTCCTTTCACCTTCCTAAAACATTCTCTTGAGTGTTTTAAGATGTTCATAGTACTTTCTGTTAATCTGCCAACTATATGTGGCTTTTGCAGTCCCCTGACTTTTCTTCATTATGTTCCAGAATCTTGCCTACTCCATATTATAAGTCACATTTGGTGAGAAAGGTGTTTCCAAGTAATAAATTATTATATATTCTCCACATACCCCACATCATGTTTAGCTACCAACATGTATTTCGAAGCAGATATCAAAGAGGAAAAAGACCAGTGTGATTCTGATTCTTCATTCAATTAGTTCCATCACAATTTACAAAAGAAAAGAAAATGTTTCCCTACCATCTTCTGTTCAGCCAGTGTGATAAACAGCTTTAAAAAATGCGAGAATAAAATTTTAATTTATCTCAGTTTGATGCTGTTTTTAAATGCTATTCTAAAAAGTATATGCAGGTGATGCTTATTGAAGATAATGTCTATTACCAAATCTTCACAAATGCTGGATAGAATGATAATGTACTTTACATTTCTAAGATAGCAAAATACAGTAGGACATAGCATGATTGACTAGCATCACAAACTACAATGGTGATATAATTCATTGATGCTTTTTCCAATTTATTTGTGGTAAGCTACAGATGGATCACTACCTCCTGAACGAGGCAAGATATAATATAGTCACCAAGGCATATTCTTCTGATTACCATTGTCACATCCAGAAAAGAAATCCAATAATTTAACATTACAAATAAAATGTTATAGAGCTTCTCTTAATAAATTTTATTAACTCAGTTGTATTTATATTGTTGATGGGGCTCTAATTTTATTGAAATCCATGCCAGTTATGACATTTCTAAGACTGTATTCTTATGACAGTTCTAAGACTGTATTCAAAGTTATAATCCCATTAATTTTTGGTTCTGCAAGTCCACGATTCTTACTAATTTCTTCTAAAATTGAATCTTTAGCATTTTATAAGAAGGTGGTATTTGTGCAATTATTATATCCCCAGAGCAATTTGTTCATTGCTTATATATACAGTACATAAATGAGTTATTGTGTGGACTAGTTACAAACTCTATAATGAATTAAACTATAAGATTATGGTGCCATTTGTGAGCTTGTCTCATATAGCTTCAGTTGTGTCTCATTCACTAGGACAGCAAAATGTATTGTTGAGTGCTAGGAAGAGTGATTTACTTACTCTAACCAAACAGATTTATTAACTTCTTGTAGGCATCCACAAAACAATTTATAATCTCTTAGTCAATCTGAAAATGTCTTATACAGTAATGTCTTTGAGAATGACTGCTGCATTTGGTATTTGATACTTTTCAGTGGGACAAAAGCATATAATTTATATTATAATTATTCTTCTACATTTTTTGACTGTGTTTTTGAATTAGATGAAAAAATGAGGAGTGCAGAATGATAAGGTGGAAAAGATGCATGAGTACATAAAGTTTCTTCTGATTTATATATTAAAATGGAGACATGGAATATTCTGCCCAGTGGAACAGTTGTTTCTTGAGGAGATATTGTTATATCTAAGTTATATCAGTTTATCAGTCTAGCAATGCTTATAATAAATACATTCAAAAAACCATGAAACATACCTATTTTGTGGCTATCATATCTTCCTTACACACTAAAAATAACTGGCAAGAAAAAGAATTGAACACTCCTATTGATACTATTATGGCAATAACAGGCAAGTTTTAAGGATAATGTAAAATGTATTCAGTATATCAAACACCTACTACAATAATGAATAATAATTAGGTGCTTACTTTAGACTTTTTTTTCAGAAAATAGAATTAGAGATATCATAATAAATGGATGCAGACCCTTAGATTTTTATTTTATTTTTTACAAGCCCTATCTTATATTTGGCTTTGTCAAAATTCAGTTATATTTACCCCTGTCTTTGATGAAGGAGAGAGACAGAGATAAATATGGTGATTCTAATTATAGGCTAATTTTGAGAATATGACAAAACTTGTCTGATGGTTTGGTTGGGCATCATCAGCTGTGAGGATTACTGAGAGGAAGAGGGCATCATAGCATCAACAAAGAGAATCTTCAGCTCACATGACTGCCTACTGAGGCCACAAAGTCGATGTCTTCTTTTTTGCTCTTTTCAATGAGAAAGTTTCACAAGTTTTTTAAAGGAAGAAGAAAAAAGTACTTCTCTATCATTAGGTTTCAGTTCCAAACAATGAAATCACTCCAGAGTGTCTTGATCAGATCATTCCCTTTCTTGGAAGTTAAATTCTTTCCTACAATTAAAGCAAGAAATTTAATGATGAGAGAATGTAGGTAAAACTCCAGAAGGAGCAGGGGTTGAAAAAATGAGAAAATGTAAAAACAAATGAAGCCCAGGACAGATGGGATAAGATTAGGAGAGACACCAAGGCATAATTTATTTATTTATTAAATTTATATGCCACTGAAATCCAAAGATTATCCAGACATCCTGCTTTCCATGGGATGAAAATGCCTCAGTCTTTATAGAGAATGTACCCTCACAATGTTGACTTCCTGTCTCATTGATTCACTACTGAGGTGGTGAGGTCCAAATCAGCTTTAAGTGTTCCAATGTGGAAGTGTTGCTTTCCTCTTATTCCAGCTCAAAACCTCCTATACAGTCAGAGCGCAAGGAAGAGGATTCTTCTAGGGATGTACTTTTGGTAACATGATTGTTTCCAATCAGTCTTTCAAGTTAATGCAACAAATACTAAGACAAAAATCCGTTGGATACGTTTTCCTGGATAGTACATAACTTACACTATTATTGGATGCCTATGAGATATAGAACTATTTATATAAAATTTTAAAAGATAGAAGATAAAAGAACTATTTGTGCAAAAAGTTGGAAGGGAGGATGAAATCAGTATAACCCTTTCTACCCATTCTCTATATAAATGTTTGTAAAATTTGCAGGCACAAATATATAGGTTGCATTGTAGTCAACAAAGATAATTGGTCTTAAATGGGTAGGCTCATACATTGCTCACAGTCCTGGCTCATTTACTAAGCCATGGTTAAATTCACGCATTGCACTAAAAGAAAAAAGAAAAAACTATAACTCTTAATTTAATATGATATGTGAATTTAGTCCACACTTTAAGGCTTAACACTTATTTTCTTTACAGCAATCTTAAGCATGGCACTAAAAAATATTAGCTGTTCAGATTCTTGAAACTGCTTCAAAGGAATAGTAGCTCAAAGGGACATATTTAAAATACTCTTGGCTCCAATTCTATTTGCCCTTTCCTGCCTACAGCTGTGCTTTACCATTCCAGGGGCAGTATTAAGTGACAGAATAAAGATTAACATTTGTTCTTATCATAGGGCATTACACTCAAAAGGTTCAGACTGAAGTTTTGTAAAGCAACAATTGGAATACATGTCCTACAATACATGTCTCTTGTTTTAAAATATTGTAGATTTTTAACATGAAGCCCCCTTCCCTTTCTTTTTGAAAGAGAACATTTAACATTTTATTCTTCTCTTGATATTCTTGCTGTGGTTTATAGAAGAGAAGGGGCAAGAGACCACAAGCATCTGATACTTCCTCCTAGACAGAGGTCTCCACCCAACATATGTTTTCAACACATTGCATATTAGGTTCAGTAATCAGAAATTTTAAATTACCATTTATTTTGCACAGTGGTTTCTGTGAATTCAGCATTTGTACTAAAGCTAATAGAAGATATCAAACCTCAATATGGTACATAGACTTAGTGTTAATATAAGATACGTTGAAACTTCTGCAGTCTGTTGTAGGAATTATCAAATGATCTTCAAGTATTCACAGCATAAAGTTATGAAAACAAACCAGAAACACAAAGACTAGATTTTTAAACAGCACTTTTTCATACCCAGTACCTCACAGAATGTTGCTTCCCCTATAGAATATAACCATTAAACTATTTGTAACCCAACATTAACATTAGACACTAACTGGCTATTTTCCTTAGTGTGTAGGGAATAGGTGAAACTGATACAGATTTTCAGCCTGTTGACATCTGATATATTTCTTTCTGTCTCTCTCATACATACACACACAGAGAGAGACATAAAAGCCACTTTCAAAAAAACAAGACTGAAGCCAAAGGCGTTTCCTTTACTTCCCACGCTACACTCTTTCAGGAAGATATCACTGATCATAAAGAAAAGCAAAATCATACTTTAAAACTCTCAGTGTTCTCACAGAAAGGAAGTAAAACTTGTTCTAAAGTAAAAGTTTAGCATTTTTAGCTGGGATAAGAAAATATAGATACCATAGCATCCATGTTCTGCTTTTCTCAAAAGTTAATTCAAGGGTGTGTTCATATAAATAGTTAAGCCAGAGTTCATACATTGTTCATGTATTTCACTCAACCAAAAATAAACAGTCTATGGTTTAGCATAAAGTGTGAACTAAGTCAGTGGGTGTGAATTATTCTTTAAATACTGATTTCTGTTGTCTTATTTCTCAATGGAAAATATGGTATTTGTCTGAAGTATAGCAAAGCACACATGGAACTGTTCTGAATATAGCGGGCATTGAAAAAACAATGCTTGAAGCATTGCAAAAACAGAGCTCCATCAGTTCCTTAATTTTTATGAGCATGAAAGAGGAGTGTAAGTTAAGATAAATTCAATTAATTTCTGTTTCAATTCTGATTCAATTAATTTCAAGTTTATTAATTCAATTGTTTCACAGAGCAGTTCTGAAAACACTTCTAGGGGAAAATGGTACACTGAAGCAACTCCATTAAAAGTGGATCCAACTACCCTTGCATAATGAAAAGTCAGTGACCAGACTGATTCTTCATAATTCCTTTCCAGACAAGTAGTAATTTTGCAAAAATATGCAAAGTTTTTTAAAAAGGCAACTGGACTTTAATTACAAGGTGTTATTGGAGAGTGTCTTCTATCCGGAAGGCTTTTTCAATCCATCTAAAAATTTAAAAAAATGGTCAGGAAATATGTACATTTCTAAAAAGGGGGTAAGGCAAGATCATATTTCTTGATCATTCTTTTTCATTTTTAGATGGATTGAAAAAGCCTTCCAGGTAGAAAGCAAAATGTTTCCAATAACATCTTGTCATTAAAGTCCAGTTCCCTTTTATGAAAAATTTTACTTTGCAAAATTTTTCCAGTTTTTACGACTTACCATGACTTGGATAATAACATTGAGAATATTCATAGACAATTTTCAGACAAGGAGAAGACTTGAGATCACCCACGAGTATTCCATAGAGGTGTTCTGCAGCACTGCAAGACAGTGGTTTCTGGTGTATTTAGAGCACTGGGGGATATGAGAAAGCCACCTTTTTGCTCAAATCATGGTTAATGCCTTTTAAAAGGAGACTGGATTCACATGCTTCCATTTCTAATCATTCTCAGAAATTGCTTTTTAACTGCTTTTGAGCTATAGCAACCTTTAGATTGACAAGTTTTACAGCATTAGATGAGTTCTTTCAATCCATAGTGAAAGGAGTTTTAAATTCAAGTCTAAATTGAAGTCTAAGGTCTAAAAACTTTTTTTAAAAAAATAAACAGTAAAAGGGTGATTAGATAGGATGA
>JANHZU010003276.1:17816-31657 GCA_032468055.1 Acrochordus granulatus
CAATGCCATTTACTGCTTTTAATATAGAAATTAAATTAACATTATATAGAATTGAGTTAGAATTTTTGGCCCAGCCCACCACAATATTGTCTACTTCTCATTTGGCCCCCTGGGAAAAATAATTGCCTACCCCTGATCTAGGTTATGATGTATTTGTTTCATGTGAATTGTTGGAAGATAGTGTACGGCACATGTAACAGTGTTGCAGTGCTGCAGCTAATTAAGTCATTATATAATGACATTACATAATGCATCTCTTCTTTGTAGAAAGTAACAGATATGCTATATTCAGAGAACAAAAATAAATGCCACTAGATATGCTGTATCCTTTTTTGAATCTAAATATTGTCTTATATGGTATTAATGTTTTTTTATTAAAAAACCCTTTACTAGCAATATGAGATCTCTCAGATGCTGTGGGATTGCAACCTATTATTGTTGCTGTTGACCATGATAGAAGTTAAAATTTAAAATTCTAGAACACAGAACATTCTATTATCCTTTGCATTATAAATGTTGTGATATCTTTTGTTGAGAAAACTCCCATGTCCCACCAACTATTTTATTTCAATTTCACCTTGTTGCTTTGCTTGGAGTTACACATCTTAACTGCTGTGGGTATCCTTTCTTTTTTCTGTTGTGGGTATCCTTTTTTTCTATTCTTCAGAATGTAATCACAATAATCCAGGTAGAGCTTTGAAGGTACTCTCGGTTTTGTTGTCATTGCCAAACTTTTTCCTGATTTTGAAATTAATTTGTATTTTTGGTTTTATATATGTACTATGACTTGTTAAAACATGGGAATGTATAAAACTACAGCCATTGTTTTTTATGTTTGAGCATGGAATTAACTTATTATTTATCTATTAAATGTTGTGAATATCTGTCTTTAAAATTACAGTTCAACTTACCCTCTTTAGAATATACTCCCAGTTCTTACAGTAAAATGACTTGGAGTAATTAACGTTGTACAAAGTACCTGTAGGCTGATGATCTTTACCGTACCTTGACAATAAATATCTGTTCCTAAAGCTGCCACTTTTGGACAAATTGGAAAATTTTCTTAGGCTAGGATTTTAAGCTTCTCTGAAACCATTCTTTGAATCTATATCTACCAAATCTGTCTCTTCCTTTCATCCCCCACTTTGAATTTCAAGTGGGAGAAGATGCTCTTATATTACATTCACTTCCAGATAACACAGCACTAGATGGGAAAGCTAACATGATAGGTTAAAGAAGTGAATTGAATGTAACAAAGTTCTTTACATAGGAGAAAGGAGTAGTCAAAAATATCTTGGAATAATCCAGAATGAATTTGAGTCAGAGTGATGTGGCTAAAAAAGTATATAAGCAAATTTTAAGGTATATCAAATGATAATTATGGTGGCTCGCACAGTCAGCCAGATATTTAAACTGGATTTGGCATTTTTATTTACCTATTAAGTCCTCCCCAAGGACCTGGGATAGGCAGATATTTTTTTGTTTAATGGTTTTAAAGATATCATCACAGAATATAAGCAGTTCCAAGTAAAGCTGCCTTTTGCAGTTGACTGATGGTGAATTTGTCACTGCCGGTGGTGTTCAAGTGGTGCTTTTTATACTTTGGGTCTGTACCCAATGAGCCCATTACTTTTGATACTATCTTTGCTTTCTTTTGCCATAGTTGTTTTATTTCTATTTGCAGCTCTTTATATTTTGTGATGTTTTCTAGTTCTTCTTTTCTATTTTTTAGTCTCCTGGTATTGCAGTGTCCACTGTCCAGACATTTTGTCTTTCTTATCAAACAATTATTACATCTGGGGTGTTATGTATCTGGTGCTTGTCTATTTGAATTCTAAAGTCCCAGAGTACTTTAGTTTCTTCATTTTTATCACTTTGTCTATTTTGTGATCCCACCAATTCTTGCTTGTAGGCAAATGGTATTTCCTGTAGATATTCCAATACACCTTCTGCTGTTTGTTGTCAGTCTATGTGATTTTCTTACAGCAGCTAACTAGGTGGTCCACTGTTTCTTCAGCTTCCTTGTAGAGATGGCCATTTGCTGTCTGTTGCTGCCTTCTCAATTTTAGCATTGTATGCATTTGTTTGACAGAGTTAGTCTCATGCAGCCCCTCTATCTTTTGTTTTAAATTTTCTTTTCTTAGCCATTGCCAGGTCTTGTTCTTATCTGGTTTGCCTGCTATTTTTATGTACCTGCCATGTACTCTTTTTTATTCTTCATTTGGTATTTTTTATAAGCCAGTTTGCTCTCTTTAGTACAACAAAAATGGAAGATCAGGTTGGAAAATAAGATCATGCTAAGATCAGTTGAAAGAAAAATAGAACAGATGAAAGAAAAAAAGCTGAAGGATAAGAAAATTGACGAATACCTGATCAAGAAATATCACCTAGAAACAAGAAAAATCAAGGGAGCACTAGCAACAATAAAGCAACAAATAACAAGTATAGCCAAGAAGATCAGCAGATACAAACTTCAAATTGCATACTATAGGCAAATCTCCAATTTCATTTGAATCAGAAAAATGTCTACCAGTCCATCACTGGAGAAGTTGCAATGAACCAGTCAACAACTGCCAAAAAAGAAATAGTGCAGTTCTGGATGCAGTGATGGAATAACCCAAATAAATACAACAATAATGCAACTAGGTAAAGGAAGTGGATAAGAATAAAAAATAATATGAAATGAAATAATTTGAAATAACATCAGAAGTGATTGAGAAAAGGGCAAGGAAGTTCAAGAATTAAACAGTACCAGGCGAGATGAACTGTATGGTTTTTAATTAAAATATCTGATTGGTCATCATGCATTGTCAAGCAGTTTAATAAGGAGGTGAAATTGAAAATTGATTAACAACTGGCAGAACCTATCTGACAGTGAAAGTTCCAACAAAAGGACCAGCCAGTTACCTGCTTACCAACAACTTTCAAATTATTAACTGCTGTGATAGTTGATGTGAGCCAACAATATCTAGTCAAAAACAAGCTCTTTCCATATGAGTAAAACTGCTCAAATAGCAAGAGGAGGAAAAGATGAACTCCTAAGTCACAAAATAAATTTGGAGAACTGCAAAGGAAGGAAGATGAACCTGAATGGAGTTTGGATTGATTATAAAAAGGCATTTGACTCCCTGCCATATGATTGGATAAATAATATCTAGAAATAATAGGTGTCTATATCTAGAAATAATAGGTATCAGTAGAAATATCAGAAGCTTTATGCAAAGATCAATGGCACAATGGAAGACACAGTTGCTGGTCAATGCTGGTAGTCTAGGAAGGATTAATATAAAAAAGGAATATTTCAAACAGACTCACTATCGCCATTACTGTTTGTCATTGCATTGATTCCTCTATCAACAATACTGAACAAGTCAGGCCATGGCTATCAAATATCAAACATATCTGCCAGATTATCTTACCTGCTTTTTTTTTCTACATTTACAATGTGAAGCTATATGAAACACCATTTAAAAAAGAATTACTGTTCAGTACTGTCATATATACAGCCAAGATATTGCAGTGCAATTTGTCCTGGACAAATGTGCTACCTTTACTGTCAATAGGGGAAAAACAGTGAAAACCAAAGGAATCAAGATGCTGCATGAAAATAACATCAAAAATCTGGATGATGATCACTGCAAATACTTGAGCATTCCTCAATGCAAATACTTGAGCATTCCTGACAGTATTAAGCATGCTGAAATCAAGAAGAAGCTTATAGTGAATAAATCATGAGAGTGAGGAAGTTCTTAAAGTGCAAACTTTGTGGAAGAAATATCATCAAGCCAATTAATCCCTGGGCAATTCTAGACATTAAATCCACTCTGTGGATTGGATTCAAGCAGAATTAAAAGCCCTAGATAAGAAGATCAGAAAAACAATAACAATGAATCATGTCCTTGCAGCAGTATTGACAGATTCTACTTACCAAGGAGCATAGGCGGATGTGGAATGTTGCAAGTACACCAGACAAATAAGAAAAAGGCATTGGAAGAATACTGTATCTGAAGGATAGTGAAGTAGATGCACTAAACTAGAATACCATGAAGATTTACTAAATACTGGAGAGACCAAACAAGCATGCAAGAAAGACCAAGTGAAGAAAAGAAATGAGACATAGCAAGACAAAGTATTACATGGCCAGTATTTATGTATTTCAGAGCCAAACTCTGTTAGCACATATCATATATAAATATGGGAATCTGATTCCCTTATTTATAAATGCCTTAAGAATCCCCCCAAAAAACTAAAGAGTACATTCTTAAAATAAATAGATTTGAGTGTCAATAGTATGTATTTAACAGTTGTAAATTGTATTTATAAAGTAGAACTTGTTCTCTATACTTTGTATAATCAGCATAATATTTAAGACAGAGCCAAATTTGGTGCCAAATTTCTGTGGCTTCTAGGCACCTGAGAATCCTTGTTGATTAGTATGTAAGATGGAACAGGAGACCAAAGTGTGTATAAGAAGAAGCATCAACTACAAAAAATGGATTCTTGTCAAGGCTTGGAAAACAGATGTAATACAGTGTGTGTCTTCAGTGTTTATATGTACAGTTTTGGAAATCTTTAATTTTTAACAATTGATTCTAGGAGTGAGTATAAGCGAGAGACTGAAATCATTATAGCAGATAAGATCAACCTTAGTTCATATTAGCATTTGGAACCTAGTTGGTTCCAAAAATACCAACTAGACTCTCAGAAGTGTGCTTTCACTAAATTTTGTATATCAAGGCTTATAACTTTTAATAGTTCTGTCATCTGTAAATTTGTTGATAATAATGTGTTTGAGAAGCCTTTTCTCCCATTAGAGGAATCTTTTTTTATTTATAGGTCTATGCAATGGGTATGGTGGGGGTGGATGCAAAACTGTATAAAAAAGCATTATTCTTCTCCCAAATTAATTAAATTCAGTACATTAAACAGCTTTAAGAAATATAAATTCTGTTCTTATGGTGACCGCTTAGATGCCTTTAGAGGGATTATTTAAACATTTTGATTGGTAGCTATTGGAAGTTTTAAAGGTAAAGGTGACCCTACCAGTCGTGACCGACTCAGGGTGCGGTGCTCATCCCCATTTTCAAGCCGAAGAGCCAGTGTTTGTCCTGGGACGCTTCTGTGCTCATGTGTCTGGCGTGACTAGATGCCATAGAATCATGGACACTGTTACCTTCCTGCTGGAAGGGTTGGTACCTATTCATCTACTTGCGCTTGCACTCTTTCAAACTCTAGATGAGCAGGAGCTGAGGTGGAACAGCAGGAGTTTGTCTTGAACTCGGGCAGCCGACTTTCCAGCCGGCAAGCTGAGCTCTTAACTGTGTGTGCCACCACACCTCTTATTGGAAGTTTTACCTGCAACTAATTATTTCATTTGCTTTTGAAAACTGTAAACTATTAATACAATTTATTATAAAGCAATATTATCCATTTTATCTTTGATAGTAAATCCACAGCACAAATGTATATAATGACTGTCAACGTTTAGTTTCATTGTTATATTGTTTGTGAATATATCAAAGAGAGAGATTTATTATTCATTTCTAAATGGATGAAGAGAAAATATTCAGTCAAAATCCTTTTATTTCTTTAGTGTACTTATTCTACTGTTCTATAATTTTCAGTTCTTTAAAAAAGGATTAAAAATTGGTTTTGTGAAGGATTGAATTTCAGTGATAAAATTGTAATGTTTTGCAAAATGTTTTCTGTTTAGTTTTCTTGTATCTACTAAAGCAATGGGGTTGGGTCTTTGCTGAGCCAATAGGATGAAAGTGTTATAGGTTATTAGACCTGTTTGTTTTTTCTCTGTGAAATTGCAGAAGGCATGATGCCTTGAGATGCATTAAAATTATTATCATTATTTTTGAAGTTCTACTTTGGAACTTAAATTATGCTATGATGTTAATTAATTCAGGGCTTTTTAATGATCCATGTCCATAAAATCACATGTATTTTATCATATGCTATAATGATATTATGGTAGATTAGAAACTTTGTTTCTGATTTCCTTGATTTTTAGATGTAAGCTGGTATAAAAATACTCACCCACTTAAGACCTCTTGTTGTTGCAAGCATACATGAACTGACAAGAAAAACATTACCCATATAAATTTTTAAAAATGTTTTTTAATTAAGCAATATAGTTAAAATTCAAATTCTCAAACATACTTGTGGAGACGCAGTTTCATTTTTGACTATGTATGCTTGATCAAGGAGAGTCAACTTTTGTCCTTTAAAATATTTGTCAGGAATTTTGGACAATTAAGAGGTCTGAAATGTTTTATTTTATGGATGAAAATATTTTCACTGCAGATAAAGTAGTCTGTGGAAAAGACATTCAGATAAGGGTATCCAGGTTTGACAATATTTTAATATATATTTTAACAAGTATTTAATAAGCTTATAAGTATCTTTTCAGTGTTATGCATTTTTATTCCTGGGGTTAATAGATTTGCTATTAGTGTGGTTAGATTGCAGATTTTGCTCTTTTAACTCATAAGTAGTTGCACCAATCAATCAACTACTTGGATGTTACCAAATTCTTTTAAAACACCTATACGAGAACTGAATCTTACCGCTGAACGTAATCTAATGCCCTTATTTTAAAAGGTGTGTTTGTGTCCTTTCTACCTTTTAGGATGCTGGCCACAAAGACCTGTTTTATTTTGGTGAATCACACACTTCATAAAGGCTCAATGCTTTTTTGCTTGGGGTGTTCATATGACTCACCGCACTAATCCACATCCATTATCTCTTCCCCTCACATCAGAGTTGATACTTATGCAAAGTTAGATGAATGTTGACATCCTTCCAAAGCTACCAGCAAAAAATTCTGAACTGTTTTAACCTCACTACATCAAAATAGAGGTTTAAATCCAAAAGTGGTTAACTTTTCTCATGAGAAGGAATTCATAGTTTTGGGTTTTGTGTGCCAAACGGCTTCTATGTCATTGCATTAGATTTCTTTATAACTCTAACAATGTATAAATGCCTTATAGAAACAGAATTCTTTAAATTATGCAGATATAATTTTATTAATTCAGGAATTTGAACAATATCCTTCTGTTGTAAAATTTGATTCTATTACAGTATCTATAACTGGCATAGAGAGAGAGCCAGAATGCAGATCGATGGGTCAGAAAAACTCAGTAATGAATAACAGATACCACAGTATAAAGATTTTCCTCTAAAGATTTTTTTCTTTTGTGTGTTCATAACATATCACAGGTTTTTGCTTTTGCAAAAAAAATCTAGATTCTATAAAAGTTTAAACATTGAGTTTCCTGGTTTGATTAAAACAATTTTACAATAAAATGCTAAATGTTGAATTCTTATTTATTACGGTGACTTTGGTTGAGAAAAATAATAGCAACACATAGTAAGTTAAAAAAAAACTATTTCCTGGCCAATTTGCCTTTTGCTAAAGACGTATACAGATGCATGTGAGTAACTCAAGCTAAGTCCCAATAATGGAACTGAGGAAGTGAATGTACCAATTTCCATGTGGACATAATCATAAATTAGAGAACATAATCATATTATAGTTTTAAGTTGACATAGTACTTTGCTTTAATGTAAACTAGTGGTGTTGAACTCAAAAAGGAATTCAAATAGTGACCCCAAATTTGTACACAAGGATCTCTGAGGGCCACATGGTAACTTAGAAAACCATGTTTACTCTTTTTCTTTTTTTGTATTTTTCTTAGTTTGTCCTAATTTTTAATCTTTTTTTACTTATTTTTAAATTAATTATTTTAATAATAAAAATTATTACTAAAATGTCACATTTATATATTTATTAATGCATCAACATATTAAAATCAGATAGATATAATATAGAAACATATATGTATTATTGTTACAAAATGAACTATTTTATTTTTATTATATGTATTTATATTTTATTACATATTTGTATACAAATCAGATTGGAACTAGTTAAGATAAAAGGAAGCATACAATTTTATGTTTTAATATTGAACATATTCCAAATCATTACAAACCATATCACTTGAAGATTAAAATTAATTTAGTATTCTTTGTTAGAAACTTAACATCATGTTCCAGAAACTATTTTCTCAATATTAGATGTAGGCTTTCGTGATAAAAGTTTTCAGTATAGATGATAAATGCTCATTTGTTAATCTCATTCTTAGTTAATTAAAATTTAATTAATTTAAAAGTTTTTTTTAATAAAGTTAACAATGATCTTGGACCTTGTACAGCCTGAAATGCAATACATATTAAACTTTTTTTGGAGGAAGAGAGAAATGATTTCAAGACATTTTGGAGGGAAGGAAAATTTTAAACCCTTTTGGAAGAGAAGGAAATTTAGCTTTTTAAAAAAATAATCCAGATTATTTGCCTTTTTTTTCCTTCTGAGCGTTTCCCTTCCTAATATCTATCTCAGTGAAGGACTTATAAAGATTTAGCCTGATTTCCCCAGTTTGCTCCAGACCCTTTAAATTAAGAGAACAATTCCTATATTCACACTGGCTATATGCCACATATATTTCAGTGGCATAGCCTATATTCTATGACATTTACAATTCAGGAAATTGTTCTGGTTCACTGGACCTGAAAGAAAAATGCTCTTTTTAAAAATGCAGTAATTAAATCAATGTGAATATTTTAAAAGTTTTTCATAAATACAAATGCTATTTATAAGCAATGGGAAATGTTTTAATGTGTTCAGAATTCAGCCTTAAAAGTATTTGGCTAGCATCCCAGCCCTTGCTCCTAAATCTATACTCAAATAGCCAATGTTAACCTATCATGCTGTTATTTGTGGAAGACATTTAAGTCCTAGAGTAACATGTTCAGACAGTAAGGCTGGGCATTTTGCCTTAAAGGATTAAACAAGGTGTTTATAAAAGAAATCGAGAGAATATGCATTGTTCTGTCAATTCATCTTTCAGATGAGCTTCGCAAGTATTTGTTTCGGGTAAGCTCTAACTTTCTGGCTATTAAAGCCATTTATTAATAATACATTACTTGCAAGAAATGCATTGTTCTTAATTTTGATAATTCAGTAAATATGCACTAAACATGGGTGAAAATAGGAGGAAGAAGGTGTGTTAAATATGGTCACTGCCTTGAATTGTTTATAAATAATAAAGGCAAGATATAAATAAAAAGAAATAATAAAGAGTTAGAAAAAAGATGTTTAAATCAGGTGCAGGTAATCTGCCCAGAGAAATGTTTAACCACAGGACAAAAATGCTTTTTCTCAAAATAGCTAAAAATAGTTGGTCATTTGTGCAAATGTTGACTATATGAGAAATCAGTTGGATTCCTTGTCCAATTAGATGTCCACTTAGTATCAAAGTTTGAAAAAACATTTAGGCCATTGAGTACAAATCCCAATTCCAGATTAACTTCCCTAATTGTTTAGAATCTGTTTGAATACATGGAGCAAAGGAAACTGTTTGACATCTAGGCTATTGACCTCAGGTGCCCCACAGAGCTCCATTTTACTCAGTAGTTGTTCAATGTCTACGGGGACCACTGGGAGAGGTTGTCCAGAATGTTGGTACAAGTTCCTATCAAAATCCAGAAAAGATAGAGATGTTTTTAATAATCCCAGCTGAACTTGGATTGGGATTTTCTCCCATTGAAAGAGTAGATTTGAAGTCTGAGAATGGTCCTTAATTTTCATTTGTGATTAAATTTGTAGGTGGTAACTAGTAATAATTACACCTAGTTTGCAGCAGTGAGCTTTACTGAGACAGATTGATTTGTGATGATTATGCATAGCTTGCTTGCATCCTGTTTTGATTACTGTAATGCTCTTGGAAAGTGTCCACAAGTTGGTATTGGTACAAAATATAGCAGCTAGGATGTTGCCAAATGTTTACCAAGAACAGTTTAAGACTGATACTAATAATTATGTTCAGTTGTTATCAGCATCCAGCTAACCCTGCTCTTTAAAAAGCTAAATAGAGTACATGCTATTAGTACCTGAGGAAAAAACAACCAGGAAGCATCAGGAATATAGACTAGATTGGAAAATTCCTGAGAAAGTAATAAAAAATAATCCGTGTTATTGTCCAAAAAACTATAGAAATGTACTCATCTAAATCATAAGTAAAGCAAATTAGTCTCCAAATCCTTCCTTTAAAGAAGAGACCATCTTTCCTGTTATTAACCTGTCTGGCTATTAAGATCTGCAGGACATGCCCACATATGTTACTTAAGTCATGATAGGATTCTAAATTAATCCAGAAGTTTGGTCTGATGTGTGTACATACTTATCAGTAGATTGTGGTTCTAATTCTACATTTTCCTATATTTCCTTTCTGGCATGCAGGAGAACATGTTCTCCAACATTGCTGTTGGAGAACGTGTTGCATTTGAGCCCATTCTCTTGGTGTTTGGAAAATCTTTTTTCTCTAAAACTTTTGGTTTTAAAATTTTTTTAATTTTTTTATAAAATTAATTTTTAACATTTTATATTTTTTATGTTTGTACAATTCTCCCAGGTTTTTTTAACCATATGATAGATGTCTTAAGTCCTTGCTAGGATAAAAAGTATAGTATGAGATAAATGAATGAGCAAACAACCTCCAGCTGCCTCTTCTTAGGCTTAACGTAAATAGTTGTCTCAGAGTCTCTTTGTAGGGCATAATCTTCAATTCCTAAAAATGATATTCTTTATTTCCTCCCTTTAAGCCGATTCTAATATATCTTAGACTTTCTTAAGGTGTCCATCAATCAGTCAGTAAATAAATCGATATTTATTATGCTCTCCGATATGTTACTTAAGTCATGATGGGATTCTAAATTAATCCAGAAGTTTGGTCTGATGTGTGTACATACTTATCAGAAGATTGTGGTTCTAATTCTACATTTTCCTATATTTCCTTTTCTACTAGCTGCACATTTTGGATGTACATTTTACTGTTGAATACATCATTTTGTTTCTTTGTTTATGTTGTTTTATTTACTGTTGTCTTGCAAGTACACTGAGAACTGCTGTACCATAATCAAATTCCTTGCATGTCTATTCATGCTTGGCCAATAAAATATCTGAATTTGATACCTAAAGTGTGGTAACCAAAACTAGATACAATCAAGATAGTAGTGGAACGCTGGAAAGTAAATTAGACCTATTATTTTTTATGACATATTTTCATGAGATAAAATTGCATTTGGCTTTGTCAAATTAATGATCCATACTGAATGATGATCAGTTACAATTCAGGAATCATTTTCAGACACATTGTTAATCAGCCAGATATCACCATTCTAACCTTGTGAATTTGATTTTTGTTTGCTAAGTGAAGAAATTGACATTTGTTATTTTAAAATTCATTTATTTTCATTTTAATTCTCTAACTTTCAAGATTGCTTTGAATATTTCTATCTTCTAAGTTAGTAGCTCTATTATCCTCCTTTGTATCATACGGAAATTTCATAAGCATTCCCTCCATGTCATTTTCCAAATCATTAATGAAAATATTAAAGTGTACCAGGCTCAGTAGTCAGTAGTATCTCACTTCATAGCTCCATCCAAATTGATGCAAAATAATTGGCAAGCAGTTTTGATGTATTGTTTTCAAATGACTTTCATCTAATAAACATGTCATCCAACCTATATTTAAGTGGCATACCTTGTCAAAAGTTTTGCTAAAATTAAGACATATGCCCCCACCTTTCTATAATTTACTAAGGAAATTAATCTAACAAGGAAATTAAATAAGGTTAGTCTGATAGATCTTGTTATTTACAAATGCAAGTTAACTTTTGGTAATCATTTGCAATTCTGTAGAACTGTGAACTATCAAATGGCATCATTTGAATAAAAAAAGCAATGCTACTTGGATGTATGAGTGCACATTTTCCATCTTTAGTGCTTTTCAAATGTGGGAAAAAGGTACTATTACCCACATTATGGATTTGTGATAAGATCCAGATCACTTATTGTAATCTGAAGCATGCAGAATTTTCAAAGGCAAAAGGCTGGACCAGAATATTCTTGTCAAGTTTCTTTGGTATTTGGAATCAGCTTGGTTTCAATCTTAACCCATACCCACTTTCTCTTTTTTCTTTTTTGCTATTAAGACCAGATGTACCTCAAAAGCTAAAGTCTATATTTTGTAGTCCATCTGTAGCTTCTTCATGCACACTTGGGAGAACAGCAGACAGAAATTGTAGATGATACTGACCTAGATGGGGTAAAGGACTAAGTCAGACTAACCTTTTATAGCATTATATTCTCATTCCTGCATGCTTAATATTAATAGAACTACTTTTGCTTATTTGGGTAAGCTTTTAAAATAGAAATCCAAAGCTAGTATAAACAACTACTTCAACTTTAAATTCGTCTGGATTTTTTTCTTCACAGTTCCTGGATGTATCATTTATTTACATAATTAAAAATTAATTAGTACAGTGTTACCATGATTGTTCATTTATTCAAGTTAGAACTCTTTGAGATTTCAGTATTAGATAGGTTGCAAAATATTTGGCACCTATAAAGAATCTATGTAATTGTATAGTATGCCATATTTTGATACCATTTATTTGGTATTCCTAGTTTGGAAAAGTTGCAAAGTAAATTGTGTCCCTTTTACCCTTGAACCAACTTGAAATTATTATAAAATGGATTAATGTAAATTCACATTTTCCTCCTTTCACTATATTCTTGTGGTTTTCCCTTTAAGTTGCTTCACATTAGACCTATATGAATAGGTATTGTTTAAATTCATGTTAAATTGTAAATTGTCTTGCTTGCATTTTTATTTCTGATGCTTTATTTGTACTCATTTAAATAAATTAACTTTGGTTAGCAATAGTAGAGATAAGTTGTGAACATATTTTTTTAAGGGAGGAGCTCAAAATACTTTTAATGTAAAAATCATGAAAGAGCTGAAAGTTAAGTTTGCATGATAATAATAGCATTGGGGTCACGAAGAGTCGGATACGACTGCGTGACTGAACAACAACAATAGCATAAGACACGTTAGGTTAAAATATAATTTTCCTGAAGCTATAATATTGGATTAGTTATTTATTTTCGGGCTGTAACTACTGTTAACATTTTTATTGCACCATCAGCTCATGTTGTATGACTGAAAAGAACGCAAATGGGTAATTATCTCCTTATCACAATGTAGATTGGTTACACAGATTTAAGTTAATAAAAGAAGATAAAGTGGAACCTCCAATTGCAAGCACCTCAGTTCACGAGGTTTTCGCAAGACAAGCAAAAATTTTGAATAAAATTTAATTTGGTTAATGAGCAAAAACTCGCAAGATGAGCACCGTGCGATGAGCTTGTGTGGGAATCTCACAATGAGCTGATGGTTCTTCTCTCTCACTGTGTAAAAAGTGTAAATTAAAGTCATTTAAGAGAAAGAACTCCCAAGACTCAGATTCCAGATTCTCCTTCCAAGCAATTACCCTTCTCCTCCCTCTCATCTCCTTCACACCAGCCACGATTCTTTTCAAAGTGTACAAAGATTGACCTTCCGTCTTCCTTGTCACTCACTCATACACACACAGACCACCCTCCTTGCATAGCACCATCCAGTCTGTCCCCCTCCTGCCCATCTCTTCTCCTCTCTCATAGCATGGAAGCAAGTTATGATAAGAAACATTTCCTAACCACCCAGGAAAGACCCCCGGGAAAGGCATTGCCAAGGGAGAAGGCCATTTTGCCCTCAAGTGGTGGTGGTAGCAGATCCTCCTGATCCACCCAGATAGCGCCAGCCAAGCAGCAGTTGATGGCCAGAATCTTCCTCAAAGCAGATCCATAAGTACTGGTTCATTTGTTTTATTTCTACTTTATATTATATATTAATCATTGTTACTTGTTTCAGATCATTCAATCATCAGGG
>JANHZU010003276.1:65336-79791 GCA_032468055.1 Acrochordus granulatus
AAGCCTTCACTGAAACTGGTTTGTTTAGCACACGTGCTTTGGGGGAAACTAGTTCACAGAGTAGACTTTAAGGCTGCCTCACAATTACTCAAACAGCTGAATAAAATTTAATTGGAGATTCTATTATTTTAATCATTTCTCTTTTGGATTGTTGATAACAATGGAAAATATAAAATTCAACAAAATACAGCAAATACCCCATCAGTGTTTTGAAAAAGAAACACACATGAGAATAATTTACACACGCAGCAGTGTGCTAAAATGATGCACAAATGTATTAGATATTATTTTATTCCAGATTTATTAAAAATAACTATCAGACCCTGCTCTATCAGAATTAATGACTGCAAAATTATGGAGCAACACAAATCTTCCTTCTACGTACATATGCATATGTATTATATTGGTGAGGAGAATCATCTGCCCTTTATGAACTCATTGAATGAGTTTACTACAACTCCACTTTCGGATTATTTACAAACACAAGTATTATTATGAGTAATAATCCGGAACGTAATTTTTAAAGTGCCTCTCTGAGGATATAATCTCATATTGTTGTTCGTGACGTGAAGGGAAAAATATGAAGAAGGTTGGTAAACAATCGTCGTACAGTAATTGGGAAGCTCAGAGGCATGACGGAGAGGAGGAACCGTGTGGCTGCGGGGAAGACACTCCACGCCGGGTTTTTCGGGTCGCTTTCTGAGTGACAGATTGACATCACGGGAGGCGTGAGGAAGGGCGCGGGGGGGCTCTTCGCTGAAATGCTGCCGTGCGGAGTTTGGGTCATTCCGAAGCAGCTGCGCTCGCGCACAAAAGAGCCTGCAAAGTGCTGGCTGCAGAGGGCCAAGCCAAGCAACCGCCGCCTCTCCGAGCAGGCGGCTGGGATTTAATTCCGATTGCCGCGGGACTTAATTTGAGGGGAACGGCTCGTAACCTTTGCATTCGGTAATCACCATCTGGAGGCTTTTGCCAGGTTTCGGAAGTTGCTCAGGTGCTGCTGCTGCTGCTGCTGCGGGAGGGTGTGGGGGTGTGCAGGAGAGAGAGTTATTAAACGCGCGCGTGTGTAGTGGGTGCAGCCGACTTCTGGCTTAAACCTTCCCGGACCTTGGAATCGTTCAAAATAAATTGATACCAGTACTCCACTTGTGAGCACTTTGATGGTTTAATGATGTGCAGCACCTTTAAAAGTACAACAGCTCAGTTGCTCCAAATGTGGCCCCAGCAACTCTTTGGAGGGAATTAACGACTTCCCAAAAAAGGGAGTTCGCCATTTGTCCTCCCTCCGAAATCCTTTGGCAACCTTTGTACTTTTCGGGTTGCGCGGGCGTTCGCCTCCAGTGCCATCTGCGTGCGTACGTGTGTCTGTGGGAGAGAGGGAGACTGAGAGAAGAGGCGCGGCGGCTCTCGAGGGCCTCTCCTGCCCCGGCGAGAGCGGCGGGGCGGTCGGCCTGTCAACCGAGCCCGCCGAGGAGCACGCGGCGGCTCTGCTGCTCGCCTCCCCGGTGCGCCGCGAGGATGCCTCGCGCCTCCCGCTCGCGTTCTGTATTGATGTTGGATTTCCTCCCCTCCCCCAGGCGGTTCCCGTGCACTTTGCCTCGCTTCAGGTTGGAGCGGAGAGCTGCGCCAGGACCGCGCGGAGGGGAGAAGCTGCGAGTCGAGGAAGTGGTTGGACCTCTCCGCTGCACGCGCGCCCGACGGGGAGGGGACGCCCGCGCGCCTCGGAAGGAAGGAAGGAAGGAAGGAAGGAAAGGCAAAGCTCCAACTCGGCGGAAGGCAGGAGGGAGAACCGAGCGTGCCGCAGCAAGCCTGCTCGGTGGAGAGGCGGCCGCTCCGTCGCGTCGCTCTCCTCCGCCGAAGCCGTCTGCCGCGTGGGAGCGACCCTCTCCCGGGCCGCGTGGATGTGGCGGGCGATGGACAAGCCGTAGCTCGAATCTGCGAGACCGGTTCGGCCTCTTCTCCCGACTGCCGGAGGAGCCTCTTTGGATCTACTCTTCGGAGAAGATTCCCCGCACGGCTCGGTCCGGGGAAGGGGCGCGCGGTGCGAGCGGCGCCCCTTGGATGTTCGTGCTGCGGGAGGCGAGCCGCCTGGGGGCGAGCGAGTCGGGGCATCCGCCGCTCGAGGACCGGGACTTGGCGGCCGCTCTGCGCGGGCGAGAGCGCGAAGAGAAGCGGGCTCGGCCCGGGGATCGGGCGACGGCGGGAGTGCCCGGGGGGGGCGGCCGGGCAGGGCTTCCCCTCCGGAATGCGTTGCCCGGCGCTGTGAGACTCTCCTGTTCCTCGCACGCTGCCCGATGGATCTGACTTAACGGGGAGGCGTCGCCGCGCGGATTTGCCCCTCAGAAAACGTAAGTTTCCGCCCGTCCCCTTTCTTGTCCCAACTTGGCTTGTAAAATGGATTCTCGCTGCCGTTTCGCACGTGCGGCGCTCAAGCACCGAACAGGTGCCCGGCGCTTCCCTTCCCTCGGAGCCTGGGTCGACGCGGGCCCTGCGCGGGGAGGGGGCCGAGGGCGGCGCGGCGGCGGCGATGGGTGGCCCTGGGCTGACGAGCGGCGGCGGCGGCGAGCGTCCCCCGGGCGAGATTTGCTGCGCTCTGAACTTGTGGCTCGGACCGCGCATAGGTGCGCGCGTTGCGAACAGGGTGGGATGGCCGGAGCAAAGGGTTGAGACCCGCCGACCTCGGCTGCCGGCTGCCTCACCCGGAGAAGGACGCCCCTCCTCGGCCCTCGGATGCGTTTGGAGCCCTGGCGCTGGAGTCCGTTGGCCCCTTTGGGATGGTTTGCCGAGTCAGGATGCTGCTGAACTGAGTTACCAGGTTGGGTCTTATTTCTGCTGTTACTGCTCCTTTGCGTGTTTTCACCCATGTTTCTGCAGTGTTCTTCCCAGCGCTGTCAGGGTTCCCGTGTTTGTTCTCAGCAGTAGAGATGTGGTTCAGAAGGGAATCTCCAGATTGTGGGATTGTGCCGGCCACATGCGATATGGGTAAAACAGATTTTTTTTAAAGTGATTGGATTGGTTCTCTTTTTAATAACACCGATTAGTGCTCCACTCTGCTACATGCAGTTCTTTGGATATAAAGTGTGTTTAGGACAGGTGGATGTCATAATAAACCCTGCTAATTCTGTGGATTTTATGTTAAGGGCAGGGTCAACTTTTTGTTTCAAATGGCTTACTAAATAATCCCCGACACTGTTTTTTTCTAAGAATACAGGTCTTAAAAATATGTGTGTGCATAAACTATGTGTAGTCAATAGTGGAGGGATTTTCCCTTGCAGAATCGGTGAGTTTCTAGTGGGTCACCAAAGAGGCATGGAGGCTACAAGAAGGAAATGGTGTTTCAGGCAGAGATAAAAAGGCTTCCCCACCCTTCCCCACTTTCTTAGAAATCATTTAAGGGAAAAGGGAGGGGGGAATCCCTGCATGCTCAAACTAGCACGCACAAATCTTCCATATTTGTCTTGAAAGGTAGGGGAGGGCAGTGCAGCTTTAAGCATTGGAAAATCCGCCCCCCTGAGGTAATAGTAACCTCAGCCGATTCCCCTCCTCCTCTGCAAATAGGGTGAAAAAAATCTCTTGTTTTCATTCATAACTTTTTCTCCTTCCATCCAGCCAGCTCTGCATTCACTGCTGCCTGTGAGCTCAGATTGCAGGAGGGCAGGGCACTGTCTCACCAGCCTGCTGCTTCTCTGTTTCTCTCAAGTCCATGCAAGGCAGAGTTTTGCAGAGCTTGTTCCCCTTCCTACCATTTTGAAGGCTAGTAATGAACTAAATCAAGAAACATGTCAGGCTTTGTTCCACAAAGTGCTGGAAAATCTTAATATTTGAAACTCTAAAAAAAATTCCCAGGTTTTGGCATGAATTTTGCAGTGTACTGTAAGTTAAAAAATAACAATCTGCTTCTATTAACCAGGCTGTAGTACCCAACACTTTTTAGAAAGTAAGTTTCCTGGAACAAACAGACCTTACTTCTGATAAACTTTGGCTTTTTTAAGAAGGAACAAAATAATAATTTCAGTACATCTTGCTGTTTCTTGTGTATATTTAGATTTCTAAAATCCACAACAGTAGAAAACATAATCCATCTCTCCAAACTTCTTTGTTTGAATCCCAGTAGCATTTTGTGGATAATTTCTAGAACTTTATGGAAAAGTTACTTTGTGGTTTATATTGATGTTCTGGTCTTTAATATATAAAAAACAATGTTTCCATAAGCATTGGTAGGGTAGGGTAGGTAGGGTAGGGTAGCACTTTTTGTTGGAAAGCATTTTAGTTAATTTGTATCATTACTAAATTGTAAACTTTGTTTATTTATAACAATTATGTGTACCACCATTTCAAATGCTGTCGCTCAGTTTCTGACTTACATTTGGCCTTTTCAGGGCAGCTCACATTATACATAAAATACAACAGATACATGAAACTTAAATGCATATGAAATTAATGTGGCATGTATTCTTATAAGGTAAAATAGGCTATATTTAGTTTTGTTTTTTTCTAAGCTGTAAACTAGTTGAATAACTTTCTGCTTTTTCTTACTGAGTTATGATAAAGAATTTTTGCACACTGAAAGTTTATGTGAAATTTTGGCCATATTGTTCAAGTGTTACACAGCATTATCTCTAGATTTTTCATTGACTTAGATGAGAAATTCTGGGAATATTTCCCAAATCATGGATTGTATCCCATTCAAAATTGATTTTGTTATAGCCATTATCAAAAATTGTTTTATCTCTTTATACAGAGCACTTTCTCCAAAATCTGTGTTATCACAGTGGTCTCACAGAAAGCAAACAGATTCAAGTTTCTCTTTCTTTTAATTAATATTAAAGGAATGTTTTGAATCTTGTCTATTGTGTGCTGTTCTCATCACACATCATGTTCATATCTTTTTTTCTAGTTTCTTATGTATCCAAAGAAGTGCACATATATTTGCAAAGTCCTGATAAATGTCACAGTTTATTTGTCTGTCTATTCTCCTGATACCTTTTCCTTCCTCTTCTTCCTTTCAAACTCTGTATTATGTTCCATGGGTACTTGGCAAGATGTTGGGTAACAGGATGTTGTTTACATCTGGTGTTTTGCTCTAACAAGCACTTAAATATTGTATATATGTGTATACATTATATAAATGCACACTGCCTTGAAATAATTCACATATTTTTCCCATTGGTATTTGGCTTGAGGCACCATGAAATTGCAACTAAAAATATTGCTATGCTGAAAATTTTAAAAAATAAAGAATGGTCTTAGAATGCAGCTTTGACAAATAAAACAGCCTACCAAAAATCCAGTTAAGAATTTTCAAGTCTCCTTTTGTTTAGGATTTGAATGTATTCTAACAATTTTTCATCATGGACCCTGAAACTTGGTGTGGTTTTGCATGTTTTATGCTGCAATTGGTAGCAGAGGAGCAGAAGTAATTCTACTAGTTTTGGGATTGCATGTGAGGCTGTGAAGAATCTACCTTTGATGCAATACAATGAAATCATAATATGCGTAGTGTCATAATATAATATTGTCTTATAAATGAAATGACATTGCAATTTACTAAACAAAATATTTTGGCAACTTTTGGTGACTAACTCAGAGTAATTTCCCTATCTTTCATTGAGATGTTGCTATTAGAATGTTGGGGAAATATTGTGGCTTGCTATAAGATGTTTGTTTTTTTGTTTCTCCAAAGCTTATTCCTCTTTCCAATTTTCTTCCTTTCTTTCAGGATTTCAGATGCATGCCCAGTTCCTGGTGAATGCAAGAATTAGAGACCACTACCGATGGAGTCCATAGGTCAACATGGCAACAGCAATTCATTAGTTGTCCAACAGCAGCTTTTTCTGGACAACCGACAAAGGTTGGACTATGAAAGAGATGTTCAGCCCACTGCCATCTTGTCTCTGGACCAGATCAAGGCTCTCAGGGGCAGCAATGAGTACACTGAAGGGCCATCTGTGGTGAAAAAGTCTGCTCCACGGACAGCTCCTAGACAAGAAAAACATGAAAGGACTCATGAAATCTTACCAATAAATGTGAATAATAATTATGAGCCCAGACTCAGCCATCCTGGACATATGCTACATCAACATAGCTCAAGGATTCCTGTTTTGAGCAGATCTACAAGCACTGGAAGCGCAGCTAGTTCTGGAAGCAACAGCAGTGCTTCTTCAGAGCAGGGCCTTCTGTTAAGATCACCACCATCAAGGCTGGGCCAGGGTCAGAGATTTGAAAGGCCAATCAGGACACAACCCAAGCCATCATCTTTAATTGTAGATGACCTGAAGTGTCCTTTGAAAGAGGATTCTACTCAGCATAAGTTCATATGTGAACAGTGTGGGAAGTGCAAATGTGGAGAGTGCACAGCACCCAGAGCCTTGCCTTCTTGCTTGGCCTGCAATAGGCAGTGCTTGTGCTCAGCGGAGAGCATGGTGGAATATAGCACCTGTATGTGTCTGGTCAAAGGAATCTTCTACCACTGTTCTAATGATGATGAAGGGGACTCATATGCGGATAATCCTTGCTCATGCTCTCAGTCACACTGCTGGTCACGGTACTTATGCATGGGGGCTATGGCTTTGTTTCTCCCTTGCCTGCTCTGTTACCCTCCTGCAAAAGGGTGCCTAAAACTGTGCCGTGGGTGTTACGACTGGATCAATCGTCCAGGATGCCGATGCAAAAACTCCAATACGGTTTATTGTAAGCTGGAAAGTTGTCCATCTCGGGGTCAAGGCAAACCCTCCTGATTTCTGGAGGAAGATTCAGTTCCTCAGAGACCGTCTTTCAGGTTGTGGCTGACTTTTCCGTCTTCATTGCCCTTTTTACTTTCATGCCCAAGATCTTCTTTCACTTCCTTTGCTTGTCTCAGTGGGGGCAAATCGGAGTGCATTGGTCTTGGTTAAGTATGGCTCACGCGCTGGTGTCTTTTCTCATCTTGGCAGTCATCTCAGGACTCTGAGTAATCGTCTTCTGAAAGAAGTAATGAGGGTACTGGGTTTTTTTGAAGTCCTTTATTCTGCAAACAACTTTCCAAAGATGCTGTTTTGTTTTGTTCTGTTCTGTTCTATTTTTAACTAACTTTAATGCCTTTCAAGTGTTTTTTTCAAGTCTTCCCATTGCCCCCTTTTTAAAAAAGGCTGCACAATCCAGTTATTTCCTTTAAACAAAGCAGAAAGGAAAGAAAGATGGAATTTAGCAACATAGTCTCACGGCTTCCTTTAAAAAAATCCTTCCTTAGCCATTTTTTTCCAATACAAATTTTAAATATTTTCCCTCATTGCCCCATATCACTTCACTTGTTACTTCAGTTTCTCTTGTTTTCAGATATATATATATACATATATTATACAAGGCCCTATGTATCACTTTTATTTTGATACTAAAGTTGTTGGTTTCTCCACATCTGAATAATACAGGTATTAATACAGTTTGTTGTATAAATCTTCTATTTCTGTGGTTTAAAAAGTTAGTTCACTCAGCTTGGTAACTTTCCTCCTCTATTTTTATTGCCTTAGCCACATATTGTGGTGCTTTTGTATATTTTATGTAAAAACACAAAGTTGAATTCTGACTATTTTTAAGACAAAAGTCTGTTAAAACTTTTTTATTGTAAAGAATATTTATTATATGAATCTCTATTATTTTATGATATTTATTATAAAGAACTGTTCCAAAAATGTATTCGTCTGAATATTACAAAATATCAACACTTAATGAAAATAAGGGTGACACAAAAAAAGTATGTATGTTAAACTATAATGCAGAAAATATAATAATTAAAATGTCTTGGGTTCTTTATTTGTCAGTAAAACAATTTGTTCTTAGCAGTATTAGAAGAAAGACTATACAGTTGTTTGCCACTTACCTTGGAGACAGGCCTACTGTACTCAGTAAAACTTCATTTCAGGACAGCTTGTTTAGGATTTCATTGCAAGGCAACTGCTGCTTATGTCTTAAGTTTTCCTGACTGTGAAATAGTCACTTTTCTTAATAATTTTCAGACAGATTTTTGTTCTGAAGTATTTTTCAGCATTGATGTATCTTGCTTATTTGACAACATGCACACCCCAAGCTACATTTGTGCAGCTGTAGAGCTTTTTGTAAATGATATACTCATTGATTTTCATTCTTTTAGTTTTTTAAATAAAATATCTTTAAGATGACATTGCAAACATTAATAAAGTTTAGGAAAGAAAAATGATAATTCCTAAATACCTCATTTTTCAAATTATGTTCATGATATTTCCCCAAAAGATTAATTTTATTTCCAGAATTTAAGATAAATGATACTTGTGGACCTCTTTGGTCCATGTTAATAAATATTATATATATACTATATTAATAAAATAGATTTAATTGAATTGATACCACTGAACCTATTAACTTATGTTCTTTATAATGGTTAAGCTCCTCATAAGGTATTTTAAAAATGACATCAGATGCAGATACGTTATTGGCCAAGTATGGTTAGACATGTAAGGAATTTGACTCCGATACAGCAACTCTCAGTATACTTGCAAGACAACAGTAAAATAATAACTACACATAGTGTTGTTGCCTTGTCTAAAATACTAAGTATGCATGTGCATATTTAGAAATCCCGTGTGCTATTTAAGTACACTATGTGCAGTATAGTTCAATCAACTTAATAAAACACATTTATTTTAAAACTTACAGATAAACAAAAAGATACAACTATAGTGAGCTTTGAAGCTTCCAAGTGAATTTTTGAGCTGTGGCTCATGGTTACGGTTCTCTGCTAGCTTCCTAATGATTACACAAAAATTTTAATAAGTAGTATAACCAATCTTCTTTTAGTAGTATTCTGAACCATTTGCCACAGCTACGCATAGTGACATAGTAGTACCTGACATGTTTATATAAACTTCATTATTTTTGCATTTTTCACCAAAACATACTTCTTTTCCATAGTGTCTTCTTGGCTTGTGTCAATAACTGCATTGTTGATTATCCATATGGAGAACCTGAGTAGGTTCAGCTCTCATGATAAAAGCAGCATGGGCTCATGCAGGTTTTTCTCTTTGTTGATTTATTAAAATGTTTATGTAAAAACAGTTAATCACTCAATATCAAAGCCTTCCCTTTTGTGAGAGAAAAAATCAATAGTTTATCATTTGACTTGTCTCTGTCTAGGTATTTCACACAAGCACTTTAATTTAGCAAAGCCAAACTCAAAGCCAAAATCCTGTCCATGGTGTGCTCCTCCCAATGTGTTTCTGCATGCAGAAGAGGGGGTGAAGAAAAAAAATTACCCCATTTCAAAATATTTAGTCTTTGCATTTTCCCTGCTTTGCATACAAGCTTTTTTCCCTGGTTTTACTAAAACAATAAATACAGTCTTATTTCCAGTTTTTTGGGAGCTTTTCTCATTCAGAAAAGAAAATATACCTTTTTTCCAAAAAGTTGTTCTAGGTGCTTTGTATATTTCATGATTGCCCTACTCTGTTGCATCTGAGAAAGATGATATTTCCCTACAAGCTGCTTTGTCACTACTATTCTTGCTGTGTAGAACTTGGACAAAATCCTGCCCTATTCCATCCCTTAGAAATAGACAAAAGATGCTCTGGTTTTCCCATGGAGCTCCCATAAGTATTGTTCTAGTCTACTGTTCTGAGTATGAATAGGATTGCTATATGCACAGCTTTCCATTCAAATAATGTCACTTACAAAGTTGGCCTTAAACTTTAATACTCTTAAAATATATTGTAAATAAATAGGTCTGTCTGGATGTCTAAATCCATTTTCTAATGGATTTGTTTGAGGGAGAACAGTTATTGGTTCAAGAACTGATTCTAGCTAGATACACGAAACACTGAAATAATCTGTGAAGTACTATGCTTGTGATGTCATACAGTTGGGAAAAGTGTCGAATTATATGCTAGTGGTATTGAGACATGGCATGTCCTTTCCAGTTTCAAAACCACAGCCTACTTTGCCTGGAAAAATAAACATATAACATGTCCCTGATTAAATATCAGGCAAAACATATGTATGCAAGTATATAGCTTCTAAATGATGAAAAAAAACATGTATAGTACTTTTTAATGTTTGGATTTAAAGTAGATTTTTTCAATATGTGATGAATTAAGGCAGGCATTGTCAAAGTTGCAGTATTATAACCACTTAAAATTCTGAGAGTTTCTGTGATTCCCCCCTCCAATAAAATTAATGAATTCCTGTGTGTTAGGGTTGGGCAAGAAACAAATATGCCAATTTTAATCATTTAATTGTGGGCTTCTTAAACGTTGAATTATCACAACTGACCTTTGAGTGCTTGCACAGACAACATGAGCAAAATCTAGAGTGAGTTTCGTCAGTGTTTGTGCTATGTTTCAAGATTATTTTTTTAAAAAATTCTACCTCTAAAATTGCTCTTAATCTCCCAAAGGCTCTTAGCCCACGATTTGAGAAGCCTGGAATTGCAGTAGGTGAAAGGATTGTGAAAAAAACCCAACTTCTGGATACTAGGTGGGCATGACTAGTTACATTTCTGTGAGATGAGCAGCCATATAAATACGATGAAATAAATAGTTTGCTTGACAACAATACAGAAAGGCTTTGTTGTATTGTTCTGGTTTGGAGAGGTTAGGTTGTGGGAAGAGGATACTACATCCTATATCTTAACAATTTTCCTAGTGATCTTCCCATTCAGGTACAAATCCTATTATGTTTACTTTTTTATATTAGCTATGCTGAGCTTGGTACTGTCATTTGCTTAGGACGATACAGATTGAGTACGATTTACAGTTCTAAAATACAGTGGTTGGCGTTTTCATATGGCTAAGATAAAAGGAAGATTTAAAGAAAAGCTAATTCATGTCATCTGTTAATTGTCAGAAAAAGGTTCCTGTCAGAAAAAGGTTCCTGTTCAGTTGCGCCTTCAGAGTCAAACACATGACATTTATGTAAAAGCACAAATTAGGATGAGATAGATCTCCTTTAAGTAGTCAAGATTTAAGATTTATACAGTCCATGGAAATATATTCAGGGACAACTTGAAAAATCAGTGTTCAGTATTCAGCTAAATTATCTCTACTGTTCATCTGATCAATTACTGGGTCAAAAGCTGCAATTCCAAAGATTTGGTTATATTGTTTGTTTTAAATGAGCAGTCACTGAAACTATGGATCTTCCATTTTTGTTAATGATTTCCTATGGCTGTCAGATAAAGTGGATCATGGACAATTTTCAATAATGAGATTTTTGATTTGAACATATTCTAGAATGATAGTATGGCTTCTATGTTTCGGTTAAAATTATTGTTGACACACATTAAGCAGTTTTTATTCACACAAACAAAATGTGTTTAAAATTTACTTTCATTCCATAATTTTTATTGTATATATTTATCTGTGAAATCAGACTTGAACACTAGAATAACAGCATTGGTATAGTGGTATACCAAGGAGGTATAGTTATGGCCATTATAATTATATATACAGGTTTGGAAATTGCACACACATTAAATTGAGATGCAAAGCAGTTTGGTTGCATACAGATTTATACAGCATTTCTTGAAAGTATGTGTCAAAAATTACAGTAATAGTGACAGAAAAACATTGGTTGAAGTCCTGATTTTGCTCCAATTTATGAGAGGTCATCACCTGCGTTTCCTTCAAGAAAACCTATATCTGAGGATTTCATAAATAGGTGCATGTTTGTGCTTTGGAATGATAATTAAAATTACAGGGAAAAGAAATCCTGCCATAACATTGTACTCTCTGCAAGGTCAAAAACCTATGTGTGAAATCTCTTCCATTTGTAGAGTTCCTAGTATCTGAATCCATAATTAATTCAGAGTTAATATCTCATGCTTAACTTTGTTAATTCATTGTCTTGGTTTGCACAATATATTAAACCAAAAACTAACGAAAAGAGTGATTTTAAGCCACCCCATCCCATAAAAAAAAAGTTTATGCCATGTGAATGCAGTCATTCACTGAATTGGATAGGTATGTCATGTAAACAGTACAGGAGTGTGCAAGTCTGTAAATTGAAAAACGGTGACACGGAATAATTTGAGTGGCTAACACGTAGCCTGTTTTCCAGTACTGTGTACAAAGGTATCCTGCATGAAAAATAAAATCATACAATTTAGCATGTTACTCTCTGAATTGTCCCATAGCAAGCATTTCCAAACAATTTCTGAAGAAAACAGAATTTTCATTGTACCTTCACGTGCACACCCCTGAAGGTGGAATGGACCACTTTGCCTTTGTTCAACAGTTGTTAACAAAGAAGTGGAAGTATTTGGGTTCTTGCATTGAGAGCAGTATCAGTGATGAGATTCAATGTTTTTAGTTTAGTTAAAGAAGTCAAGTGTTTCCAAGTTCGACACTTTTTAAAAAACACGTAATTAATGTTCCTTTCTGGTGCGCATGTTTGTGAAACTTTTTTAATTAAAAAGCTTTTATTTCCACAAATTTATTTGGTGGTCCTCCCAACGGATCTGCATTGGATTTGTAATGGGGAATGCTTGAACAGGAATGTAGCCTTTTGTTACTATGAATAGTTCAGGGCAGATTAGCTATGTGCCAATTTCCTGTTGCTTTTCAGAGCTGCAATCTGAACCCTATTTGCTTCTGGCTTTTGCACAATAGGAAACAATGGGTGGCTTCATTCAGGTTTCACTTCAGAACTCTTAGGAATAGGGAAGTGGCTAAAGCCCTACTTTACAGGTAATTAACAATAGATCATGTTTGCTTCCCTCCTCCTCCAACTCTCTTTTTTGATAAAAGCTTGAAAGACCTTCCTATATGACAGATTAAAAAGTTCAGGAACTTCCTGTTGTCCCTATTTTTGCATTAATACTTTCTGCATTATATAATTCTTTGGAATTTATAACACATGTATGCCTGGAAATACACAAGGAAAAAAAAAGGTAACGGCATAGGGCATCTTAGGAAAGTCAGCCTACCTTTTTTATCTCCAGTCTTTTGAAAAGTCTGGCTTACTGTATATATCAAACACATTGTCTATACAACAGTTTTGAAGGGGGAACCTTCTTTTGAACCTTCTTTTGAATTTGAAAAGAGTTTCAAATTCTGACCAGTTTTTAAAGTTATCCAATATTCAGGCTTCCTTTTCAGGCAGGGACTCTCAGGACAGCTTTCAGAATAGAACAGCACAACGATAAATGGCAAAGTAATAAAAGCTAGTGATAATGAAAGAAGCATCCCATCCTGAAACATTAAAAACTATCAGACATTGCAGTTCCTTTGGGGATTGACCTCCTGAGGTCAGATCTATAGCAATTCTGATTATGTCCAATCAAGTCAATTTCAACTCCTAGTGGCTATATAGATAGATTTTCTCCATGACATGCATGTCCCTTGATGATCTTTCAAGTCTTGCAACCATCACCACTGTAACTGAATCCATCCAGTTTTTACTTTTAATTTTTTATGCTTTTGTTTTTTAAATATTAAAATACAAACTGCTGTGATCCAATTGGAGCTGAAGCCACTAGACAGGAGGCTAGAGAAAGCTTGGCCTCTACTCACAAGTTGTGATTCACATTTCATCATGTATCCAGTCCAACAGGATAGACTATTGCCTGGACTTACCCAACTGTCTGAGAAATTGATTCCACTGTTGAACTGTGCTTAAGTGTTAGAAAGTTTTTTCCTAACATTCAGTTGGAATTTGCTTTACCTAACTTAAACACATCATTATGTTTCTTGCACTATGGAGCAAGAGACAGCATGCCTTGAACAATTGCTTCTCATAGTTTAGAAATTACACTTTTACGGAGGCAACTAGAAACAGCATTTGTCTTTTTTGCAGTCACTTTTCAATGCTGATCCTCAGTTTGCAATCAGTATTAAAAACCCCCACCAAAGAACTGTATGGACAGAAAATATGGTAATTAAAATAATATTTTTAAAGTTACAGAAAGCACCAGTACAATGCTGATTTGGAACAACAGATTAAAATAAAGTTTTTTTCTTTGCCTATTCTATCAGGGCTCTTTTTTTTCATGTGATATAGTTGATTGTTTGGCCATTGTTCAGTAAAATGTTCAAAATAGAAAACTTGTCTTAGGTATATTTAACATCTAAATCAGCATACAGTGGTACCTCACAAGACTAACTCACAAGATGTGAAACTTTAATAATTTTTTTATAAAAATAATAATTTTTAATAAAATTTATTCCACTAGACGAGCTGTGACTCACACGACAAGCAAACTTCACGTGATAATTTGCGTGTCATCAGTCAGCACGCTCTGTATTTCTCATTCAGGCAGCAACCCCGTGCAAGAGGTTATTCCATCATGGATAGGCGGCAAGTGCGCGTGCGCATTCTGCCAACTCTGCAGCATGCTTTACTCCATTGTAGCACAGGCAGCAACCCCACGCGAGAGTTCTGCCAACGCTGCCACGTGCAGTTTACTCCGTTACTGTGTGTGTGACTGACCTTGCCAGAATCCTGATCGCAATGAGCC
>JANHZU010003276.1:98550-108735 GCA_032468055.1 Acrochordus granulatus
GATATGCTCCTGGGGAAGAGTGGAGGACAATTACAAGTACTTCGAAAGAGTGAAGTGGCTGGGCTAAAGCCGAAAGGATGCTCAGCTGTGGATGTGTCTGATGGTGAAAGGAAAATACAATGCAGTAAAGAACAATATTGCATAGGAACCTGAAATGTAAGATCTATGAATCAAGGTAAGCTGGATGTGGTCCAACATGAGATGGCAAGATTGGACATCAACATCTTGGTAATAAGTTAATTAAAATGGACAGGAATGGGCAAATTTAATTCAGATGACCACTATATCTACTATTGTGGGTAAGAATCCCTTAGAAGAAATGGATAAGCCCTCAAAGTCAATAAAAGAATGGGAAAAGAAGTACTGGGTACAATCAGGGCTGGTCGGTTTAGTGCTTTGATTGAAAGAGGGACTTCTTTGGTGGAAAAGGGTGCTTTGTTCTAAGTGAACATATACTTGTGATCTTTGCTTTCCAGAGTGGAGGAGTGTTGACCTTTGGTGCAGGATTATGTGGGCAACTTGGTCATAATTTGTTGAATGATAGAGTCGACCCTAGCAGAAACCAGCTGGGTTTTGAAGAGGCAGAATAGGAACTAGAGATCAAATTGCTAACATTCCTGGATCATGGAGAGATCAAGGGAGTTCCAGAAAAACATCTATTTCTGCTACAGTGACTACACTAAAGCCTTTGATTGTATGCATCACAACCAACTGTGGTAAATTCTTAAAGAGATGGGAGTACCAGACTACCTTACCTGTTTCCTGAGAAATCTGTATGTGGGTCAAGAAGCAGAAGTTAGAAGTGGACACGGAACAATGATTTGGTTCAAAATTGGAAAAGGAGTATGACAAAGCTGTATGTTGTCACCCTACTTATTTAACTTATATGCAGAGCACATCATGTGAAATGCCGGGCTGGATGAATCACAAGCCAGAATTAAGATTGCTGGGAGGAATATCAACATCCTCAGATATGAAGCTGAATAATCTCAGACATACAGATATGATTTCAATGGCAGAAAGTGAAGAGGGACCTCTTAATGAAAATTAAACAGGAGAGTGCAAAAGCTGGCTTGAAACTCAACATTAAAAAAACTAAGATCATGGCAACTGGTCCCATCACTTGCTGGTAAATAGAAGGGGAAGAAATGGAAGCAGTGACAGAATTTATTTTCTTGGATGTCAAGATCACTGTAGATGTGACTGAAATTAAAAAATGCTTGTTCCTTGGGAGGAAAACTATGATAAACCTCAACAGCATATTAAAAACCAGAGGTATCATCTTGTCAACAAAGGTCTGCATAGTCAAAGCTATGGTTTTCCCATTAGTAATGTATGGCTGTGAGAGTTGGATGATAAGGAAGGCTGAGTGCTGAAGAACTGATCCTGGAGAAGATTTTGGAGAAGATTTTTGAGCTCCTTGGACTGCAGGGAGATCAAACCAGTCAATCCGAAAGGAAATCAACCCTGGCTGTTCATTGGAGGGACAGATACTGAAACTTAAATATTTTGACCACATAATGTGAAGAAAGGACTCATTGGAAAAGACTGAGATGCTGGGAAAGATTGAAGGCAAAAGGAGAAGGGGACAGCAGAGGATGAGATGGGTAGATAAAGCATCTTTGATGCAATGAACATGGATCTCTGGGAGACAGTGGAGGATAGGGAGGCCTGGTGTGCTATGTTTTGGGGAGTCATGAAGAGTCAGACATGACTTAGCTATGGAAGAGAAATGAATATAATGGAAGAAATTAACACATTTAAAATATGTACTTATCTGTGAATAAAGCCAAAATATGAAATAATAGTAGACATGTACAATCTGGATTAGTTGCAAAATGCCATAATTAGTTAATTTCTTAAAAAATCAAATATTGCCAATAGTGAAATGAAGTTGATATTATCTTGTTTAATAGGAATTGTTAATGCTCAGAAGAAATGCATCTATATCTCCATTTCATAGCTGCTGAGGCAGTGTTGTCTGGAGATGCTTCTGTGGTCATATATGCTGAAGCACACAGAATGCTGTTACCTTCCCACCAATTTAGGCAGTACTTATTTATCTACTTGCAGTTTGCAAGCTTTTGAAATGCTAGGTTGTCAGGGGCTGAGGTGAATAATGGGAGCTCACCCTGTTATGTGGAGCCTGGATCTCAAACTCAGGCTGCTGACCTTCAGGCCAACAAGCCCAGCATTTTCCCACAGGTGCAAGATCTGCTTTTCAGCTAGTGAATACCGTCCAGGTAGTTGTGATGTATGGCTGTTGATCCATTGGTTGTGATAAGAACTGATTGACCAGCTTGTTGCCAGAGCCTGATGTTAGTTTATGATCTGTCTTCAGCTCAGCACCACCAAAAAAGGCGGGCAGTATCCAGTGGCATCACTAGGTGGAACAGATCTCACTGCCATATTTATACACACACATACACATACCAAACATACATATACATACATATATGCACACACACACACACATAATCCCACAGGAACAAATTTGGGAAACAATTACATCAAAGAGATGCAGAAGTCAGAGTGATCTCATTGGCATCACAGAAAATATCTAGTAGGTGTTTGGTATATATTTGCATAACTATCAAGTTAGCAATTGAAAGGAAACTGAGAAAATGCACATTAATTTTCTGATATAAAATGTTAGAAAAATATATTTCTGTACATACTCCTGGAACTGGAGTAGTTTCTTAAAGAAAACTGCCAGATTCCTTGCAATAAATAGTATCTGAGTTTTTTGGCCAATAAGTAATTATAGATATTAATAGCAAATAACAAAAGTCTGACTAAACCTAGTGGTTATTATTGTTACCCTGGCCTTGATCTAATACAGCTGATAATCTATTGCAAATAATCTATAACTGCTAATGAAATGCCACAAGAAATGATCAGTCTGGCTTACCATTCATGGCTTGCTAATCAAATCTGTTTTCATATATAATTTCTTTATGAGAAAAATCCATTGAAAAGAATGGGGCATGTTTCTAAATAGACATAACCAATCAGGCTGCATATCAAATCATAAAAAAACTCTTTACAAGTTACTACTTAACTCTAAGATTTAATGTGTTCAAAGAGGAAACAATAAAGAAATGAGTAGCAATGACATTAAATTAATAATGTTGATTTAAATTAATCCAAATGTAGGTTTTTTTATACTTTTGTCCTAGAACTACCTTCTTTTTGCATTGTGATCCCTATCACACTACTAAAGTCCAAGAGATTTTCCTTGGCTTGTGAATCCACATCTAGGAATAATTCTCATACAAGAAATTAAATGTCCCAAGGGTATTTCAAAGTGTTATTATTTGGACACTGAAAATAGAGACATATCACTAGCAAATTTAATCTACATATTTAATATATAGTTTATTATCTGTCTACAAAAATTTATTCAAAGACTATGCTATCTATAGTCCAAAGGTGTTTGAACAAAATTGTTGGTTTGATATTAATTTTATACTATTTCACCACCACCATCCCACCTTTTAGTGCTGGTGATCTGCAACTAAGATCCATCATGTTTTGGTGGCTCTCTCTTTGAGACAGACAAAACTTTGACAAATGAGATTGTGAGGGAATGAAAGTGGGGTGATTGCCTGCTCATTTCAAAAGTGGCTGCAGGTACGCAAACACAACTTTCCTCAGGCCTGCATCCATTCCCTTATATTCCAAGGTTAATTGACCCACACTCTGGCATTTTTAAGTGTTGATGTCCAGAAACAGGTTACCCTATCCTTAGCTTACCAAAAAAAATGCTAAAAAAGTGTGTGTGTGTGTGGCGGGGGTTAGTGGGAAAGGTAAAAGTAAATGGCCTACAGACAAGGAAGCTGAGGCGATGCTGGAAGATTGTCAGGTATTACAAGCAGGAAAGAGGACTTTCATCTGATTGCCAGGACCACAAGCTATAATGAGCGGCACATCCTGGTGGAAGTCCTGTTTGGAGCTTTGCCTGGAGCATGGCAGTAACTAGAAATGGAAGAACCGAAATAGCACCCTATCCCAACCAGTGCAAGAACATTTGGAAAAAGGTAAAGGTTATATGCCATTTTAAAGACTTTACTTTGAACTGTTAAAAGAATAAGTTGAAATACTTAATATTTAAGATATATTTATGTGGCAATGCCACCTTGCAAAACCTAGAAGGGTGGAGTTGAATCAGAGCAATAGCCTGTTGTTGGAGAAGGTGTGTGTTGAAATCAAGTATTTTGTACAGATTTGCTACACTGAGGTGTGTCCTGTCCTTGGAGAGCAAAAAAACCTAACAGAGACTGCTTTCAAACATGAAAGTTATATATGTAGGTTCATCTCTAATTAATCTCTCATTGGAGGACACTCATAAAAATACTTTATTTTCTCAAGTAAAAAAATGCTACATGCATTTTTAATATGTTTGTATGTTTTCAGTGATAGTGTCTGTGTAATGTTGACTGTTGCTTTCTTTTGACAATGAAAGTTGGTGGAGCATATGGTACGAGCTATTTGTCTTATAAAACTGCATCCATTGATCCTTTCCTCTTCCCTTCTTATACTTACATAGAAGCTGCAGATCCACAGGAATTTATTCCTTCCTTCTAGGATAACCTGGGTTGCAATTTAACTGCAAGTTTGTTTCCTCAGCTGTCTGACTCACAGTTTATCTAATTCACATTGACCCCTTAGTTCAGAGTAAGCCAGTTTATCTGCTTGTGCTAATTAGACTGCTTAGACAAAAACACAAGTAATCTGTAAAGAGGTCAGCCTTTTGATCATTTCTTATCAGGAAGTGGAAAATCTACAGTATCTTTTGGGATCTGTGGAGCACAGGGTATTCGATTAATATTGTGTTACTACTTGTGTTTATGTTTGTTGTTTTAAAATCTATGTGAAAAGAGGCTGTTTTTCTAGTGGAAGAAATCTTGTCAGGATTCACAAGCTAATTTATTAACTATTCTGTAAAAATCCAGAGTTCTCTTTCCTTAAAAACAATGACTACATATAATTCTTGTTTAAATACTTACTAAGTGTTACTATTGATTGGGAGTTTTTAAGTGCCTAAAAAAATCTCACCAAAACCAAGTATGTAGTCAGTGCCATTTTTTACTTTGATGGCACATGACCCTACTACATGTCTAACAAGACTGAGTATACTATACCAAAAACTAAAGAAATGGGGAAAAAAATCTTCCAATATGTTTAATTACAAAATACATTTATGAAATAATACTGGATATGCTTTGTTTTCTGATCTAAGCCCTAACCAAAGTATTGTAATCTCTTCTTGTCATATAGGAGCCCCAAAGAAGAAAATACATTTCTATTTAATTAGGATCTATGCCAGAAGTTAAGTTCAATGCCCTGTTTCCAGTGGTTGGTAGTAGTACTTTAGGGAATGCTTCAGAGAGGTTGGAAAGAAGTATTCAACTCAAGATAATATTTGCTACTTGAAGCATTTCTCAGTATTTGAATGAAAGTGGTTGAGGAATTTAGTGAGTTAGAAAATTGATAATGACGCCACTGCTATTAATATTTTTTCTCCACACTCAGGACTTTGTTGAACTAACCCAGGCTTTGTCTTCACATCCTGTCTCGTGCCTTTATAAGTCCCATACTTGGATTCAATTCATGTTGATTATTTCCCTGTGCAAACAGTATAAGCTGGTTCTTATGCAACTGGCAAACAATTTTATTGATTTACTGGTTGGAGCATTAAAGTGCATAAAGTTCCACAGATGCCATAACATTTTACTGTGACTGCTACATGTATAATTTACCCTCAGCATTTCTTTCTTTTGTAGCTACATTAACTTATTAATAAGGGGAAAAATTTTGATTGCTGATGTGGAGTCTTCTAGAATTAGATATTCAATTAATACTAGCAAGCAAAAAAATAACGGAAAAACTTCCAATGTAATAGCAGTTTCAAGCTATGTATTTAGCAGTCTAATTGATTTAGAACTATTACCTGAACAAAGAAAGATTATATGGAATATCTTTTAGAAATATAATATGACCTCTTTGAAATTTGTTTATGTAGTCTTTGAGAAAAATGTTTATTGCTGGCACTAATGGTCTTTCTTATATTGGGCAGATTATATTTTCAAAAAAACAACCAATAGGAGCTGGAAAGTTTGAAAAAGAATATAATCTTAAAAAATATTTATACAGACCATCTAAATCATAATCATATATGTAAATAAAACCATTAGTTTGATGACAAGTTGCACTATGATGGACTACATCCCAGAAAGGGAGTCTGTTTTGCTGCATGAGATCTAACAGCCAACCAGGACAAGACACTGGGCAAAGCCTGGCTAAAATTCACTCTTAAGGTCTGATGACTTCTGTGTAACATTACATTTTAGAATTTAATTTGGATACTTTAAGTCTGCCTAGAATGGTACATCCACTGTAATAAAAATGAATAAGTCTCTGGAGAAGATTTTAAAGCTGGGAAAGATGGGAGGAAAGAGAAGAAGATAATCAATAGCAAAGTGGAAACAGTGGTTACAGCAAAGGGATTTTGATTTAGTTATCAGATAGTACTCATCACTGAGGTTTCCAGGATTGAATGCTCCAGCCTAACTCTTTTGGTCTATATCCACTTGGAGATCATGTCAAAAAGAATGATAGACATCTAGTTTTTAATATAAAAGATTTTTTTAATGAAAGAATAGTTATGACCAAGCAAAAGCTTATAATTTCAGTTACAATGTAATATAATTCATATTCTTAATCTCTTTGAACTGTAAGTGTACTTTGAATTGTAAGAATGCTCTGTGGATGCTGTTCCAAGTGGTTACTAGATTCACAGAATAGCTGACTTGGAAACATAAATGGATGCAAAATGAGGATTCACAAGGACACTATGTGACAGTTCTTTTAATCTTTCTCCCATTGTCATCTGGGCAGTCTCTACTATATTATTGTGTCTTTTTTTCTGCTTTAGTGGCTATACAAAACACAAAAGGTTGGAAGCACCCATTTCTTTTTTCTAAGAATGTTTATGGAATGCAGAAGTATTATTTTAAATAACACAAGACTGTGTAGGCTCATGCTTTGCTTTTCAATAAGTTAGCTTTCCATTGTTATTTTCTATGTGTGATGTATACAAAAAGCTAGGGGAGACAGAGATCCTGGAGGCATCGAAGAGAAATGTCATATTGGTGCCACAAGTGTCAAATGGGAACCTCAGGCATACTGATCAACACATTTATAAGGTGAAGCTTTTTTTCTATGAATGAACTTATAAACAACGGAGTTCAAAGGTATGGGAAAGCTCCAAAGTCAAGGCTTATCATTTTCTAACTTATGTAATGCAGATAGATTAACAATAACCGTCCAATAACACATTTGCTGACATGATCTCATATACCGTGATCAGTAATTTCTCTGTAATTATAAAGATGCAATCTATGATATATAGACAGGATATGTACAAAACCTTGCTCAAGAGACATTCGGTTCAGGTTCTGTCTTTGGTTAATAAATAAAAAAAAGTTGAATTACAGTTGACAACTGAGCACTTTATTTTAAGGCAAAAGATCTTGGGAATATAGGATCAGCAATCTTTAATGTTCTGCGTACTATATCAGACCATATTAATTGTTTAATATGATTTTTATGAGACAATTTCAGCATGTATTAAAATTTAAAGATTTTAAATAACAAAACCAATTTCTGAAAAAAATCAAGAGGTATATTCAAGCATATTATGATGGCAGAGGATCTACGATAGCATCTTGTCAATATTTGTCTTTGCTGTGACACTTGAGTATAGGAGATCTTTTATAAAAATAAAACAATTATTGCTTCCTAGGTCAATAAAATTTGGCTTGAAAGTCAGGGAGGTAATAACATTCAGTATTATTTTTGGTCTGTTTTCCGAGAAATACTATCAGAAATGATTGAACATTTGATGGGATTTTTTAGCTTATGTACATAATCTGGTACACGATCTGGTTCCTTCTCTCTGGTTCATATTCCCTTCATTTTGAAAGGGTAGCATCTGACTGATTTCAGGAACAAAGTTTGCTGTTGTTTTAGAGTATTTTTAGAAAAAGCCATTCCATTTGTATGGGTACAACTGGCATCTTTTAGTTCTCCAAAGCAGAGTCTATTTTAGAAACTATCCAGATAAGACTTAGCAAGCAAGTTGCACAGCTGAGAGTTAGGGTGTCTTATCTTATAAGTGAATATATATTGTTATAAGCTTTTTAGATGATTCTAGTATTGAAATGTGAGTATGCTTCTTTTGTTCTTCCATTAATTAGAGTCAGTGCAACTCTTATGCCACAGAATAAATGTACTGTTTTGATAGATTTTGAAGCTAATTGGTTTACATTTCAATATTGGCGAGTGGCTATTATTTTTATTTTGGTATTGACAATGATTTGGATTCATCAGTGATTTTTTAAACATTGTTGCGATGCAATTACCCTGGATGAGTGAGAGTCTTCACAGACATATTCATCAGTGATGATTTTATTAGCTATGCATGAATATTTTTTAAAAAACTGCTTAAGAAAGAATTGTATTTACAGGAAAGTGTTGTAATATACTGTTTACCTTATGTAAATAAAATAATTACATTTTGAATTATGAAACATGGTTAGAAAATATATGATTATGTGTATTATTTGCCAAGGTATTGATTTGTTTACTTTTTCTGTGAAGCATCTAGAGCATAATTTGGAAAATGTTGTGTAATGGCACATTACTTGGCAGAAATTATAGTTTTCAGTGTAGGTAAATAAGAATTTCTTCAAATATTTTTGAATTTCAGTTCCCAACAGCCGCATAGAACATAACAGTTGGTGCTGATTGCTGGCAATTGCATTTAAACAACATTGACAAGGCCACAGCTTTCCCACTCTTGGTGTAGATCAATGCAAAGGCTTGCTGACACTCAGTTGTTTATTCAGGGTATACTACAGACAAAACAGAGTTAACAGCAATTTCAGCAGCAGTGCCAATCCTGGTGAGGGTAGCAGAAGGATAAGTTCTATCATAATTAGCTGGATGACTGATCTGTAAAATTTGTCATTTAATTGCTTATCCAGGACAATAATACTGAATCTTTTTCTTGATCCAAGGGCATAAAAACCTAATTCAAATCATTATAATTCTTATATTTAGACATAACAGTAGATAGATTTTATAACTCGGAAATGAAAGGGTTATCTTTCATCTAGCTGCATTAACCAGGAGGCATAAAGATAATAATAGCCTGGGAGGATGGCAGCCTGCACTCTGGAACAGCTTGTGAGGAGGAAGTCAGCAATTACATATTTCTGGGCAAACATTAACCAAGATTGAAGCACAGTTTTGTAGGAAAACAACCCACTGGAACCTCCAGCAATATAGTTATTGGGAAGACTGAAAACATCCATGTGGCACTAAAAACAAAGGAAAATATTTTAGAGACAAAACAAAGGCCTGACAATATCTAACAGCTTTCTAGATAATTCTGTTGAACTCCCCTCTATTCCTCATGCCTATTTCAGGCAATGATGGAAATTAAAAGAACTATAAGAACTATAAGGTGGTATCAGATCTAGATCAATGCAATGAATAAACTGATTGCTAGACATACACAGTTTCATCCATTTATAAACCAAACACTGAGTTTTCTCAGTCAGAAATAAGAAAATGTTACCATACGCATTAGGTTTACTTCAATTACTAATTTATGTGATTTGTAAAATGATACTTGGGGAATTTCTATTACCCAGGATGTATCCACTGAGTCCTACTTTAAATTTAGCTTTCTAAAATATGTCACCTTTGAGATCAACTTTGAGATTAGCAGGATAATCTTTGATAGGAGAGGGATGGGAGTGGTGCATCCCTCCTGGCTTTGCCTGAGCTGTTGGGAACTTTCAGTATCATTAACTACAATATCCTTTTGGATTAGCTCTGGAATTGGGAGTGGGTGGCACAGTATTTCCCCCCTCCACAGGGGCCATTACCAATCAGTGTTGATTTGGAGAGAAAGATCCCTTACCATATGGGATGCTGCAGGTTTCAACATGGGATGAAGTGTTGATTTGGAGAGAAAGATCCCTTACCATATGGGATGCTGCAGGTTTCCTTGTTTAACATCAACACAAAACTGCTGGTGGAGATCATGCATTACCATGGGGTATGTTGATGATATCAAATACTGTATATAATTCTTCCCCTAGTGAATTAAGA